>BQKN01065888.1:504523-522181 GCA_022839385.1 Asparagus kiusianus | reverse complement strand
ATATATATATATATATATATATATATATATATATATATATATATAAAATTACATGGGGGGCCCCTGTTTTTTGGGGGCCCTAGGCGTAGGCCTCTCCCGCCTGCCCCTAGGGCCGGCCCTGCCACCTAGTACTGTTGATGCCTCCGTTCGTTTTGTGCAGCTGTTAGAAAGGAATAAGTGATTTGGGAAGACATTCACTGATGTTCAGCGAGAGCTTCAAGTTCGTAAGAGCTGGGAGTTCTTCAAGTGTTTCCCTCGCTTCTCAGGCTGCTATGATGACGTGTTGATTGATGAGGAGAAACCAAGGGCCGGTCGGATTTCTCTTGATGCTGGTTGCTTCCGTTGGTTGGTGAACATCCACGTTGGGTATCTTGTCCTTCGTGTGAAGGGTCATTGCCATATAGAGCCTTATCTTCCATTTCGCTTCACTCGCCAGTTCGGTTATGACCAACTATATGTTGGGAACCTGAGACGGGGTTTGAGGATTGAGGGAGGCCTTATTGACGACATCCGAGCATGGCTTTTGACTATGATGGGCTGTACTGGAGCCTATTTCGCTCTTCCTTCTTCCAAGCGCAAACCGTTGCTTACTTTCCTCAGGTGAAGTGGCTCCTTTTGCTAGCGAGTTTCTAGATGTGAAGAGCCTCTCAGAGTTAGAGGCTGAGCACTTGGTTCAAACTACTATCAAGGCTGCTCGTAAGACTGAGCTTTTGAAGAAGCAGAGGAAGAAACCTGCCAAACTCTCCCGTTCGAGCAGAGACAAGATGGAGGATGATGAAGAGCTCCTTCCTATCGATGATAAGGATGGGACTTCTGAGAAAGAATTTATAGACATGGATACCGATGGGGGAGAATCTGATACAGGTCTGTCAGACTCTTTCTTTTCAGAATTAATGGATCTAGCATTTTCTCGTTGGCATCAACGCCATGCCCTTTCTAGATCTCAACCGGCTTTTCAAAAGCCAGAACGAAAGGTCTTATTTACTTATCCTAACAAGATGACTCTTGTCACTCTAGGTAGGATGGTTGACGAGCACGAGCCCCTTACTTTTCGTTATGCGAGATCACGGCCCGGTGCCGAGGCTTCTGCCCAGGTTGAAATGTGTACTAAATCCACGCATGAGCGATCCACTGGTCCTGTAAGGGTTTGTCCTCCAAAATGAAAGAAGACCGCCCATAAGTCGCATATTGATCAGCGGGCTCGCAGAGTAGAGCCATGAGGTACTATTGGTGGAGGAGAGGGTAATGCTCTACTATCTCCACTACTTTAAAATAATGCTCTTTTGGATTTGCTGAATCTAATCATGTTTCATGTTTCAGGATGCCATGACGGAGGTGAACTTTTGTAAAACCCTATATTCTCTATCCTGGCCATCTGGGTAGACCGATCTTCGTGCAGCAAATGTGCGATGCCATTCGTGATGAGTCTATGGATGTTAAACCAAACAGAGACGCCACGCAGGCTGATAGCGTTGAACCGGGGATTCTATACCCAGGTATATCTAACATTGGTAATACACTATTCG
The DNA here is from genome assembly GCA_022839385.1 of Asparagus kiusianus. Taxonomy (NCBI): domain Eukaryota; kingdom Viridiplantae; phylum Streptophyta; class Magnoliopsida; order Asparagales; family Asparagaceae; genus Asparagus; species Asparagus kiusianus. The sequence continues at coordinate 520,655 of BQKN01065888.1, read as the reverse complement.
AGCAGCATTTAAAGGAGTTAGGCAATTTGGAATTTGTCCCCCCTTTAATCACTTCCATGCTTCATTCTCTTTTAGAAAAATTGAAGAACGCGGGCACGAATATTAGGGCAGAAGAGCCTTCTACCACCGCTACAGGTAGATCTGAGTTCCTTTCTCTTCCCTCCTTTTTTGTATATATCCAGCACTTAAACTCTTATGTAGGTATCGCGCTAGAGAGGCCGGTCGAGGATGAGACTTTTCATGACATGGGTCTTGGGGGATCCAGCGAACACATGTATGTCTCAGCACCGAGTTTCTTGAGATCCGACACTAGATTGCTAGTTGAAATGTTAGCGGAGCAGGCCACCGGAGAGGCTGCAGGACCATCCTTCGAAGGTGGTTCATCTGCAGGTATACATCTAATTTCCAACATTATAATTATCTTCATTTGTCGAGACCTCTATTTGACTGATAGGGAATTCTAATCGTAGGACCAACCACCACCGAGACTGATACGGCTATGGTTTCTGGCATCCCTAGTTTAGCCGAGGGTGATGGATCTACAGGTATGCATATAATCCCCTTCATCGTCATTCTTTTCTTTTGCCAAAATCTCTATTAGACTAATAAAGAATTATAATCATAGGACCAGTCGTCATGACTGATACGACTATGATTTTTAGCATCCCGAGTTTATTTGATGGTGACGGATCTACAGGTATGCATGTAATCCCCTTCATCATCATTCTTTTCTTTTGTCCAAATCTCTATTTGACTAATAAAGAAATGTAATCATAGGACTGGCCGTCATGACTGATACAACTACGATTCCTAGCATCCCTAGTTTGCCTGGCAGTGGTGTATCTTCTCCAAACCCAACAGGCATTACAGAATTACCTAGAAGAGTTGATATACCATCGACAATCACACCTGCTAGCATTCCTGAGCCTGCTGAGATTAGATTGACGGAGCCTATCATAGGATCTCAAACCAAGAGGACCCCTGTTGGTACTGGTATGCTCATAATTTGCTCTGAATTTCCCCACTATATTCTAGAGTTTCTTACCCTTCTACGCCATTACTTGTAGGGTCCCCACTATCTCTGTATGAGCGTGTCCTATCCCTTTTAGCCAATCCTAATCCTAGCAGAGACATTTTCTGAGTGGATCTTGGTTATTTCGTCAACTTTTTTGACAGAATAATCGAGAAACTTCTTCATCAGGGATATTGCTTCGATCAGTTCAGGCGTTCCCTTGCTCGACACATGACGATGATTAGAGAGGAGGGATATCCTGAGCTAGCTGATTCTCTCACTATCGATTTTATTATTCTGGAATGTGAATTCCGAGAGTTAGAGGAGCTGAAGGCTAGTGAGGCTTCTTCCTTCGTATCTTATCAGTTGGAGCATAGACTGACATAGTGGCGTGACCTTAGATCTTCTATTGGTAGCGAGCTTAAGTCGCATGAGAGTTCTATCGTGCAGATGATGGCTAGTCTTGTGAGGAAGGATACGAATAGAGCCGAGTTACTCAGTTCTTTAGACTCTAACTGTGAGAAGGTAGCCAGCTTGAAGAAGGCCCTGAAGTACGCTGAGGAGTCTGGTGCTATCATTGCAAATGAGCTGGCTGGTTTAGAAAGCTCTCGTGGACAGATACTTGGGAGACTAGGATCTACACAGGAGAGATTGATGAAGCTAAGAGGTGAAGCCACGAAGATCTTAAGCAGTCCTAAAGATTCTGTCCGAGTTGATCTGCAGGCTACACTTGAGCAGGGTTATGCAGATAGGCTCTCTAGGTTGGAACTTCACATTCTCGGTCACCGATTGCGTTCGGGCCGATGAGCTTTATCATTGTATTCTTTGACTTGATCTATTAGTAAAGACCTAGTATTTGATTTAGTATACTCACCTTGTATCATGACGTTTTTTTGTTGATCGTAAACCCAGTAGACATAATGCTTATAGGATTTTTGGCAAATTCTCAGCCATCAACGGATTTGATGTGCCTTTACCGATTACTATTTGAATCGGACTAGTATGCGGATTGTATAAGTCTGTTATGCATATAACATTATGCTAAAAGAATTAATCCTTTTAGTGCTACGATGTGGAATACATAGACTTTGTCTTTATCACGGGAATAGACTACCCGGCAACGCGTGTTAGGCGCTGACTCATCCTTACTTAGGATTTAGGATAAAAGTCCCCAGACTTGTATTCTGGTGTCTTTCCATTCAGTGAAAGACTAAACCGACAACGTGTGTTAGATGTAGACTTGGGAATTTTAGCAAATTCTCAGCCTTCAACAGATTTGATATGCCTTTACCGATTACCATTTGAATCGGGCTAGCATGTGGATTGTATAAGTCCGTTTTATATATAACGTTATGCTAAAAGAATTAATTCTTTTAGTGTTATGATGTGGAATACGTAGACTTCGAATTTATCACGAGAATAGACTATCCGACAACGCGTGTTAGGCGCTGACTCATCCTTACTTTGGATTCAGGATAAAAGTCCCCAGACTTATATTCTGGTGTCTTTCTATTCGGTGAAAGACTAAACCGACAGCATATGTTAGATGTAAACTTATCTCTCTTTTAGGGTTTGAGATAAAATCCCCCGTGCATGAAGTGCGCGGATTTGAAGCTGAGAAATGTGTCTTTTCTAAAGGTAAAGACAAACCCAGAGCGGGAGAGGAAGAATTTTATAATCTATCTTCCAAAACTAAAAAGGAAGGATTTTATACCCTATCTCTAGCTACGGGGGAAACTCAAGGTGGGATCTCCATCTTAAGAATCCGAAAAGGTGAAACTAAGAGTGAGATCTCCACTCCGAGAATCGAGAAGATTCAAGCAACCCTAACTTTTATAGGATTGATTGCTTAAACTGAAAAGAGCTCTTTGTTTATCGAAGTGAGATTGGAGTTCGACCCTAACTTTTATAGGTTTGGCCGAATGGGTTTAAGGCAATCCTAACTTTTATAGGTTTGATTGCTCAATTGAAAGTGGATCTCTCATTCATGGAAGGAATCGAGAGGGGATTCTAGTTTTGGCCCTAACTTTTATAGGTTTGACCAAGAAAGCAGTGAGAGTGGAATACATATAGCAGTAAAAATACCAATTTGTACTAGCCACTCGATGGAGGATTTCGATGCCAAGTGATTAGTACTTAACACGCAAAATTTGAAATTGCCAAAGATTGGTGGATAGGATTTTTAGTGGACTCACCGTTATTTGATTTTATCAGTGAGAGATTTTGTGAGAAAAGATTGCTCTTGTCAAAATGGTTGAATCTCATCTTAGCAAAAGAATTCATGAGAGTTGGTGAATTTAATCTTGAAAATGAGATAGATTCCATCATTGAGGACATTCAGAATCCAAATAGGGATTTCTTGCTTATCCTTTTTGTAATTACCGGGTTATCCCTAAGAATACCCCATATAGTATTCTTTCGCGAACTTCCCGTGACATGGGTTATCCCAAACGTACTAAGGATGATACTTTTTTAGGAAACTTCCCGTGACATGGGTTATCCCAAACGTACTAAGGATAGTACTTTTTTAGGAATTTCCCGTTTATCGGCATCATCAGCCGAGCACCTTCCTTGGTAATAAGGCGATAAGCGTCATTCGAGTAGACTATCTCTACTACGAATGGTCCTTCCCATTTGGGTTCAAATTTACCTTTCTTCTTAGAATTAAGGATCATGGGCCATCGGACAGCTAAGACCAAGTCTCCTTCTTTAAAACACCATTGTCGAACTTTTTATCAAAAGCTTGGGAAATTCTGGCTTGGTAGAACTCAATGTGCTGCTGAACTTTCAAGCGCTTCTCGTCGAGCATCTCGAGTTCTTCGAGACGTTTTTGATGTTGTTCTTCGGTTGTCAACTCTGTTGCGAGAGCAATTCGAAGTGATGGAATTTGGATTTCCAATGGAAGAATAGCTTCACACCCGTACACCAGAGAATATGGGGTCGCTCCTGTCGGCGTGCGGACTGTGGTACGATAGGCCCATAAGGCTGCGCCAAGCTTATCATCCTAATCTCATTTATTAGTTTTCACGAGTTTTGATAAAAGCTTTATGATAGTCTTGTTAAAGGCTTTTGCCAATCCATTCGCTGTGGGATTGTAAGCTGTCAACGAGACATCTTGAACTCTGAACTTCTCGCAAAATTTAATGACGGCGTTACTGACAAACTAGGGCCCATTGTCATGTATGATTCATCTTGGGACACCATATCGGTAGATAATATGGTGCTTGATGAACGCAATCACGTTGCTCATCTTTACTTCTTTGAGCGGAATGGCTTCAGCCCACTTGGAGAAGTAATTGGTAATTGCCAGAATAAATCTATTGCCTTTGACTGACGGAGGATTTATAGGACCAACAACGTCCATTCCCCAAGTCTCAAAAAGCCATGAGGTAGCCGAAGGTTGTAGATGCTCCGGGGGTTGGTGCATGTAATTTGCGTGTACCTAACACGCATGACATTTTCGGGCGTATACGACTGCGTCTTTTACCATGGTAGGCCAGAAATATCTCATCCTTCTGATGTGGTCGTAAAGTTTGGGGCCAGGTTGGTGTGCACCACAAGTCCCTTCGTGTGTCTCCATAATGACTTCTTTCACCTCTTTAGTGGATAAGAAACGTAATAGTAAACCATTATACCCCTGACAATATAGCGTTCGACTCTCCGTGTTATAGTAGAATCTCGGTGCTCTTTGTCGGATTGAGTCTTTTTCTTTTACGTCTTTTGGTAAAATCACGTGTAGGACATAATCAATGATAGGGAAACGCCAATCTCGTGGCTCGAGCTCAACTTGCATTGAACGCACTTCTTTAGTATCCTCTTCTCCGTCGTCTACATCGTAGATTGGTACAAAGAGTTGACGAGTTCTTACCGTAACGAACTGTTTCATTTCGGGAGGTTGCGCCAGAGATACTGCTAATGCTACTAATGCATTTGCGTAGGTATTCTGTAAGCGTGGAATGTACTCAATAAAGAATCCTTCGAATGATTCCGCCATCTTGACGGCCATCCTATAGTATGGTATCAAATCCTATTTTTTGACCTCATACTCCCCTTGAACCTGTTTAACTATCAATTGAGAGTCATGAAAGCTTCAAGGTATTCGACCCCCAGCTCTTTAGCAAAGCTAAGTCCAATAAGTAGCGCGTTATACTCGGCTACGTTATTCGAGCACAGCTCGATCAGCGAGTAAGCTCGAGGCATCACATGTTTTCCCGGGGAAACTAAGACAACTCCAACTCCGGAAGAAATCTTAGAATATCCAGGAGCACTTGCTACATTAGTTGCTCGTGAAGCACCATCGAAGTACAAACGCCACACCTATTGATAAGAAGTTGCGTTAGCTCCGTGGGTTTTATCTGGCAGGTCGTCGTATACCTCAGTAGTATCCGTAGTTGGATTAGCTACCAGGAGATCACAAATAGCTTGGCCTTTGACCAACTTTTGTTGCTTAAAGTGTAGGTCGTATTGGGACAGAAGTAGGGCCCATTTTGCTAGCCGCCAGTTCATGAAAGCAGGCTGCGTCATGAATACTCGGACTGGGTTAACATTAGAAATGACATAGATAGTCTGTCCGTCCAAGTAGTGTCGCATCTTTTGAATGGCGAATACCAAGGCGAGACACTCTCTTTTTATCATTGGATATCTAGGTTCGGCACCCACGAAGGTCCGGCTCAAGTAATATACGGCCTGTTCGTGACCGTTATCGTCATCTTGTGCAAGTAATGCACTTAACGAGTGGCTCATCGTATTGATATAAATCAAGAATGGTTTGCCCAATTTCGATGCAATAAGCACAGGGGGTCGTGAGAGATATTCTTTAATATTCTAGAATGCTTTTTGACAAGCGTTGTCCCATAAACATGACACGCCCTTCTTCGTAAGCTGGAGAATGGTTTACATTTCCTCGAAAGGTTCGAGATGAACCGACGGATATAAGCCAACCGTCCTTATAATCCTCTAAGTTCCTTAAGGTTTTTCGGGGGTTGTAGCTCATTAATTGCCTTCACTTTGTCAGGATCGAGGTGAATACCCTTGGTGGTGACTACGAATCCGAGGAATTTGTCGCTGGTCATTCCGAGGAAAGATTTGGTAGGATTCATCTTCAATTGGTGAGTCCGCATCAGGTCAAACATTATTTTCAAGTCTTTGATGTGATCATTCTTGTCAGGACTTTTCACAACTAGATCGTCCATGTAGCATTCGACAATCTTCCGGAGATGCTCCCTGAAAATCTTTGATATGGTTATCTGATATGTGGCACATGCGTTCTTTAAGCCGAAGGGCATAACTGTGTAACAAAAAACACCTAGGGATGTCCTAAACGCGGTATGCTTTTCATCATCTGGATGCATCTTTATCTGATTATAACCGAAAAATCCATCCATGAAGGACATTCCCTCGAATCCACACGTATTGTCGATGATAACATCCGTGATTGGAAGAGGGAATTATCTTTTGGGTAGGCGGTGTTAAGGTCTCTAAAGTCGATACAAATCCTGATTTTCCCGTTCTTCTTAAGGATCGGGACAATATTAGCAAGCCATTCAGGATGTTGCTCCTCCCTGATGAAACCCGAGTTAATAAGCTTTTTAACCTCGGACTCGATTGCCTCCATAATTTGTGGATGAAACAGTCTTTGTTGCTATTTAACAGGTTTGACATCCGGCTTAATATTAAGGCGATGCATTGCCACATTTGGATCGAGCCCTAGCATATCCTCATAGTTCTAAGCAAAAACATCAATGTACTCCTTGATGAGGGCAATTAACTCTTTTTTCTCATTTGGCGGGAGGCTATCGCTAACAAATATCGGTTTTGGATTATCTTCATTGTCTATATTCACTTGGATTACTTGGTCCTCGGTAGGGGGTTCCTTTTGTTCAAACCTATCACCGTATTGCATATTCAGGTGATGAACCCAAGGGTCTTCCCAAGTCGGCATTTGGTCGTCTTCCTCTATTGTGGTAGGGTCGACCGTAGTCATATTCGACATTAGCCTTTTAAACATTTCTCCAAGACTAGTGTCGGAATCCCAGGCTGAAGAGTCAGAAGAATATTCGTCTTTACCCTTATTAGCAATCTGATCAATGACCTGCCAACAACACTCATCGTCGGATGAGGAGACATAGCTTAAACCTCTTCTGTGGCTATAATAGTTATCGGGTTTCCCTTTCGGTACATAGGCTATACGAGGTGGGACTCGCGGACCTCGACCAAAACAAAGACCCTCTCCGAGTGCAAAGTTATATCCGTATCTCTCCATGAGATTACATGCTTTTGTGTCATATCTGAATAAATGAGGGGCTGGTTTATCATCATCGTCATCTTCTTTGAAGAAGTTATTTGGTATTAAAAATTCCTTCTTCTTATCGTATATGACTTCTTTTTCATCCTCTGTCTTCGCAGGAATGACGAGCGTTGTTCTGAACAAATCCTGAATATGTTTCTTTATTATGCAAGATGATTGAAGTGGTACATACGAGTTAGGGTCATTGTATAATCCCTTGATGATATTATCGAGACACAACGGAAACTCTAAATCATCATTTATTGCTACTTCTTCGGCAAGTTGCCAATTACAACTACTATCCGATGACTCTCCATCGTCAAGATTGATTACAATGGGTACAATGTTATTTAAGTACAAAACCACCATCGTAACCAAACTCAGCTTCGTTATCAGCTTCTTCTCCGCTGTCCGTGCCTTAGGCCGATGGTTCAGTATCAAATTCAGCATCGTAGAGAAAAAAGTCAGTAAAATAATTCTCAACCCCTTAAACGGCTGCTTATTCGCGACCACCGTCTTGACCTTATTATTAGTGTCTACATACTTAAGACACTAATGGAGGGTAGAAGGGACTATAATGTTATCGTGTATCCAAGGTCGGCCCAACAGTAAGTTATAAGAAGTCTCTGCGTCAATCACATAGCATGTGACTTCCGACTTCAGATCTCAAATCTGGCACTTTACCCGGATTTTACCCAATGGTCTGAACCCACTGGTATTGAATTCATAGACCGTAGTGCCTGTGGAGGCTAACTTACTGGTTGGTATTTTAAGATTGTACATCAATCAGAGTGGCATGATGCTAACAGCGGAACCCGGATCGACTTGGATCCCGTTGATAATGCTGGAGCCTATATACCCAGTGAAATACAAGGGTCAGTCATGCTTTGAATTCTTTGTTTGCATGTCCTCCTTGGTAAAATAAATGTAGGGAATGTGTTGTACCGCAAGGTTGTAATGCTGCACTGAAGGCTCTAGTTCTTCAGGGGATGGTTTTATTTGAGTCAGGAAAACGTCAGAGTTGGCTAAGGCTTCTTGTAGTGCTTCACTTGTGTCCTTCAAAAGACATAGTAGCTCGTATAGAGTTATTCTAGCCGGTATATTGGCTAACTGTGCTGTAATATCAAAGCACTGTGGAGTGTTCGAGCTCCCCGGTTTGTCTCTCCTAATCGGTTGATTGAATCGAGACTGACTCGGGTTTTGGCCCTCTTGGTATAGCGGCGCTTTCTCCTTTAGCTTTTGCTGAGTCTTTTCAATTGGTGCTGGGGGAACCGTGACCACCCTCATTTCCGCTAATATCTTGGAGGGAATGGTTTTAGTTACCCTCTGTTTAGCCAATTGATCAGAAACACTCGGATACTTGAAATGATACTCATTTTCACTATTGGTAGCGAAGACCTCTTGCTCATCTTTGGAGAGTGGGAAAGTAGGAATTCCTCCATCATTTTCTTCTGGAATAGCTGCAACTCCATAACAGGGCTTTCCTTTCCCCTTTGATTTCTTCTTATATGACGACCCTGCGCATTGTTCATCTTCGATCAGATCAGGATGGACCCAGAGAATCTCTCCATTTGGGGCTTTGTGTGGCACAAGTCTTTTCTGGTGTTGTTTGTAAGGATCGTCGTTGACGGTCTTCACCGCTACATTTATCACTAGCTCAGGCTAGAACCAGTTCAAAGGAATAGATCCGAAGCTAATTGACACGACATTTGCACTCACCTTCTTCTCCTTGGCCGATTTCACCGTAAGGACTCCAACATCGATCAACGCTTAGATCTTATTCTTAAGGGCGTAGCATGATTTGGTAGGATGATGCACCGCTCTATGGAATGCGTAGTATTTTGGGTCGTTAACCTTCTTAGCATCTTCTTGATCCTGGATTAGAGGTAACTTGATTTTGTTATTCTCCAGGAGGTGTTTGAAGAGACCAGGAACTTCGTCCTCCCTGAAAGAATAAACTTTTGGAAATTTTGGTTCAGTAGTCTTTGGCTTTTGTGACCTCTATTGCCATTGTAATTGGTGAGGCCCCTTTTATGGTTGCTATTGCTGTTGCGGTTGCAATTCGAACGTCTGGTTCACACCCATCGCATTTGCTTGGGCTTTCCCTTTACCTCGAGGAACAAAATTCTGCTTTAGGGTATTAGCTGCCGTTTGACCTCTTTCGGCCTTCTTCCTTTTGAGGAAACGTTCGCCTCGTTCTCCTTGCACTTTCAAGTCCTTCCAAGTCTTAGACGGTGCCATTCCCATAGCTTCCAGGATATCTAGCGAAAGGTTGTTGTAACAAGTCTCAAGGATAAAATCTTCACTGCTCGGATCCTAACAATTCATCGCCTTATTCCGGAATCTTTTAACAAAGTTCTCTACCAACTCTCCATCCTTCTATTTCTCATCGAACAACGTTCCGATTGAAACTTCGATATCGTCATCGAAGAAATTCGTAAGAAATATGTCTTCCATGTCATCCTAACTATTGATACTCCCCAGATTGAGGCGGCGATACCAGTCGAAGGCCGCTCCACGAAGAGTACCCACGAATGACCGTACCATTAAAGGTTTATTACCGGAGATTATCCCTAAATAGGACTTGAAATATATCAAATGCTGGGTGGGGGAACCCTTCCCATCGAACGACATGAAGCTAATCAGATTAAACTTTGCTGGGTATGGAATTGACTCCCATTCCCTCGGGTATGGACAAGGTATTCCTGACTTCTTTATCTCCTGAGCACTCATCAATACATTGATTTTGCTCTCCAAGTCCCTCATCTTCTTATCCTCGCTCATATCTTTCTTCGAGCGATTACGGGGAGAAGTGACGTGGTCTTCCTTGGTATTGTTGTCATCTGGGGATTCACCCCCAGCATTGTTACCAATGGGAGGGGTTTCCATATTAGTGTTCTCGTTCACTTCCCGATCATTGTCAACTTGATTAGATTATTACGACGGCCGGACTCTCCCTGCTGGTTCGTCAGTGCCGCAATTTGTTGGTTGTGCATATCTCTCATTTCCTACATAGCCATCTCCATTTCAAATTTAAAATTCACCTTCTGCTTGGTTAAAGCCTCCTCCAGAATTTTAGCCATTTGTTTGGCATTAATTATGAATGATTCATAAGATTGTCCTGTACTGGATGCCGTGTCATCAGAAGCCAACGCTGAGCAAGCATCTGAGGTTTCGTCGTTCGAGGATCATGACCTTCTGGGTCTAGGTCTGACAGTTCTAGATCGCAGCTAAGTCATGCTTTGAGATACTTCTGTAAAAGGTTCAGGACTGAAGCGTCGTACGGATTTGCCTTTGTCGACCATGTTGATAGTAACTCGCGAGAGCTTGTTACTTGTGCCGGTTGACCTTCTTCTACGAAAACGCCTCGGCTTAGCCTCGGATGTTCCAGTGGAGATTCTTTCAAATACCGAAACCCTTTGTGGGGCCTTATGATAGCAGCATTCTGACAACACTACCTTGATTATCTTGGCACACGGACAGTGTGAGTTCGTGTCTTGGGTATTTCTTTTTTGGAATTTATTCGCACCCCCAGCCTAATAGTACAACTCATCGGTCTGATGACATGAGCAACCTATCGTATGTTGGCATGATTTCTTAGGTATAACGTCATCATCGGATGAACCTGTTTTCCTCTGGGGATATGATGCTTCATTGGCACCTCTAAGAGTCACGTGTTCAGGCTTACGCCTTCGTGAGCATGAAACTCTAACGGGCTATTGAACTTTGACTTGCAATCCGATGCGGTCGGTCATAGGGGCCTTTCCTTTGTTGTTATTGGGAGGATTAGTATGACCCCCAGCTTGAATTATTGTTTGGGAACCTTTCAACGGCCCCAATCACTCCTTCACAGGTGTTTTACCTCAATTTTCGGGAAGAGGACCAAGATGATCTTTCAGAGAAACTCTGAATTTGGTGAGATCTATGCTACTGTATGGCTTTGTCGGAAGTACGGGGACAGGGGAAACGAGATCTAAAGTTGACGAAGACCAAATGGTGACTTCATCCACTTTTGCCTTAGGCGCTTACATTACCTTCGGCACCCACACCCGTTTGTGCTTGGGCGACTTTTTAACTGCCTCTTCCTTCTGCATTTTTTTTGCTTTTTGCAAAAGGACTTGGGTATGTGTGAGCAATGCACGGCACTTCCAGATTCGCTCCTCAAGCATAGAGCGGGTCCTTTTGACACGGACCCATTCATTCTTCTCTTCTTTGGAGGAGGGATTATTTGTTCGCCGTTGTTGTTCTTGACGCTGCCTAGATTTCAGATCCACATCATAGTGGATCCCGTCCATTAGCTCTAAAGACTTGGCCAGTTGACGCGCAAGGCATTGGCATCGTCTTTGGCGTGCTCTCTTCGATAGAGTTGGCACGTCTTCACCAGCTAAGCTTTTGCTGGAGGGGAGATCCAGATCTATAGCTTGGACCTTGTTGAACGTTGTAGGGGCGTCGTGAGGTGTAAGTGCGATAGCGGTGAGAGGATCTTGGATCTTTGAGCCTGAAGTCCAGCGAGCGTTCCTAGAAGAGGAGGCCTTCCTATGCCTACGGGGAGAGGCGGATCTGGAAGAGGAGGAAGAGAGATACTCTTCAAACTTTTGCTGGTCGAATTCGTATTCGACCTTTTCATTCACCGGGATCTTGATCGCCGGTTGTGTCACGACAGCCTCTGCAGAGAGGCTGTTGGCTCCTACTGTGGCCGCCAGCTTATTTCCTTTGAAAGTCGCCTTCATGATTAATTTCATTATAACTTTGGTCGTTTACAATGAATTCAAATAAATAAAATAAAAAGAATACAACTCTCTCGAAAATAAACACAAGATTTGTTTATCGACTCTTGCTTGCATAGGTTCTTGGCTGATGACGGGGGCGTCAATATCCGTGGACCACCTGATGATTAGATCAAATCCGAAGCTTTGTCGATTCGTGAAGGAATCAAGAAGCTGAAGTAATTATCTCGGCAACAGCGAGATAATTACTCTTCTTAAGATTACCGTAACGGGGTAATCTTAAGGGAAGAACATGGGAATTGCAGATGTAACGAACTCTTATTTCCTGCACCAAAGAACTCGATTGATCTCCTCCTCTCTTCTGAAATTCGTGTTCCTTCAGTCTTTAGTTCGGTAGGGCTTCGCCAACGCTCGAGAATTCTAAATCTGAAAAAAAATAAAGGCCCTAGGGCTGTATTTATAGGCTTTGGGACCTCTATTTTCAGATACGAATGGCTGATTCCCTCTTATTATCAGTTGTAACTACTTAACCACATTCATGGATTATACTTTATCAGTTAAAGCAAATCCAGGTAGTTAACGGTTGAAAAATCGCTAAAAACAGCCAAAATCCAGTTTTTGGGTCTGCAGACACCCCTGGGTGTCTCGGCGTGGCTAAGACACTTGTGAGTGTCTCGGCCAAACCGAGACACTTGCGAGTGTCTTGGCTTGGCCAAGACACTTGAGAGTATCTCGGTTTGGCTTAGGGCTTGGTCTCGCGTGCTTCGTCCGTTTTCGCCGTATTTTTATCATCCAAACTCAGAATTACACGATCCAGAGTGCATCGAAAAGCCGATGAGGAGATCTACAAGATCTCATGATTTAATCATGTGTGGAGTAAATGGTACATGAGGGGTGCTTCGTCTTTTGTAAGCAACTAGCAGCTCCCGATTCATTTGTGTTTCGATTATTCTGAAGTTCTGTTGCTTCGCATGGTCTGTCGACTCACCTCATGTGTTCGTCATCGTCAAATGAGCTTCTGTGACTCGAATAGCGATGTTCATCATCTCCTCTCCATCTTGAGCCTCATGCGGGGACTTATAGGCAATTTTTGACGCCTACAAAGTCCATAGCAATATCTACACCATTACACTCCGGAATGGGTAAAGGATATAGGGTTTTTGCTGGTCTCTGGTGTTCTGTCTTCATTTGTTGGTAGGTAAAGTACTTAGCCACATACTTAAAAATCTCCCTACGCATGCCGCTCCACTAAAAGTGTCTCTTCAAGTCTTTGTACATTTTTGTTATGCCTGGATGCACTATGTATCTGGTACGATGCGCCTCATCAAATAATTCTTCTTTAACTGTGGACTATTCGGCATCACCAATCGGCCCATCATTCGAAATCCTCCATCTACACTAACGGTCTAATCAGCCTTTGGTTCTTTGGAAATCTCTCTCTTTTGGGTTTGAATCCAGGAGTTCTCTAGTTGAGCTCTGACCACTCTATCATTCCAAGATGGTTGTACTGACAAAGCTCCCAAAAATGCGCTGCTCCCGTCGATCTCTTGGCTAAAGTCAAACTGGTTAAGGGTGTGAAAATCTTGATACAATAAGCACCTCAAAGCTAAAATCTGATGCCGACGCTTCCTGCTCTACGTGTTCGCTACCACGTTAGCCTTTCCCAGATAATACTAAAGCGCAAACTCATAATCCTTAATAAACTCAATCTATCGTTGTTGTCTCTGATTTAACTTTTTCTGAGAGAAGAGGTACTTTAAACTCTATTGATCAGTGAACAGCTCGAATTGCACTCCATACAAATAATGTATCAATGTCTTCAGTGCGAAGACTACTGCTGCCAGCTCCAAGTCATGTATGGGATAATTTTGCTCATGAATCCTCAACTGCCTTGAAATATAGGCCACCACTCTCTGGGTCTGTATTAGAACACCTCCAAGACCCGACAATGATGCATCCATGTAAACAACAAAAGTCTTATCACTACTCAAAATAATCAACACCGACGCTGTAGTCAACTTAGCCTTCAAAGTCTCAAAGGCCTCCTGGCACTCCGTGCCCCAAACAAACTATACACCCTTCTTTGTAAGGCATGTAAGTGGTGTTTTAATCTTCAAGAAGCCCTGAATAAACTTCCTGTAATAGCCGGTCAAACCCAAGAAACTACGAATCTCTAAAATGGTCTTTTGCGGCTCCTAATCAAGTACTGCCTCTACTTTTGTGGGATCCACTATAATGCCCTCTCTGCTGATGATGTGGCCTAAAAATCTGACATCAAATAGCTAAAACTCACACTTGCTAAAATTGCCTTATAACTGATGCTCCTGTAATATCTACAATGCCAATTGAAGATACTGCTCATGCTCTGTCTCCAATCTCAAATATATAAGAATATTGTTAGTGAATACGATCAAGAATTTTTCCAATTATAAATAGAAAACCTGATTCATCAAATCTATGAATACAATGGATGCATTGGTTAGCCTAAATGACATGACAAGAAACTCGAAGAACCCATATCGAGTCAGAAGAGCAGTCTTGGGAATATTCATCTCCCGAACTTGTAACTGATGATAGCCAGAACGAAGATCAATCTTAAAGAAGTGATGCGCTCTCTATAGCTGGTCTAACAAGTCATTAATCCTTAGTAGTGGATACATGTTTCGGATAGTGACCTTGTTCAACTTACGATAATCTATATATATGCGCATACTACCATCCTTCTTCTTCACGAAAAGGACAGACGCTCCCTATGGAGAATGACTTTGGTGAATAAAACTCTGAGATAAAGCTCATCTAGCAGAGTCTATAGCTCTCTCATCTCAACAGGTGCCATACGATAGGGTGCTCGAGATATCAGTGTTATGCCCTGCTGCAACTTAATGCAGAACTCAACCTCTCTCACAGGATGTAACCCAGATATGTCCTGAAAAACATTCTAAAAATCTAAGACAACTCTAGTCTATCATAAATCAATACTCTGATCCCTCAGCATCACCTCCTCGATGTACGTCAGAAATGACTTATAAACTGGTTGCCCTGTGAGGTCGCTACTATCAACTCAGGCTCATCAGATACTCGCAAGCTAACTATTTTAGCAAAATAGTTGATACTGATATGGTAGGATGATAGCCAATCCATATCGAGAATAACGTTAAAATTCGACATCCGCAAAACGATCAGATCAATGATAAACTCAAACTCATCTAGACTGATAACACATCTCCTACAGACACTCTCTAATAGGGATACCTCCTCTAAAGAAGTAGAGATAGATAACAGAATGTCTAAGGGATGTACGACTATCTGAAGCCTATTCATAAAGGTATGAGAGATAAAAGAATGTGAAGCTTCCGAATCGAACAAGCTCCGAGCTGGGAATGAATTCACTAAGAAAGTACCTTCCACTATGGCTCTGATCGTACCATGATCACGAGGTACGACTACATATACCATGTAGGTGGCTGGCGACTGCTGAATTGCTGGCTGTGGTACATATGAGATTATCCGTCCCTCAGGAATCTCCTGGATGGCGTGAATCTAGACTGCTGGCCCCTCAATCCTTGAAATGGTAGGTGGTACCTCGATCCTCTATTGTTGCTGGCCATAACCGTGGCCCGGAGACTGCTGACCCTAACCATGATCCTGCTAATGAACGTATCTTTGTCCTTTCTGTTAGCCTAGGCCTCTGCCATGCTGGCCTCCTGCTGATGCACTGCGACAATCCTTTGCTCTATGTCTAATTTTTTTTACAATTATATACCCCGAATCATGCACTACTACGGCACTCTTAAATCATGTTGTGCTCCCTTCTTATGCTATCCTTATTACTGGTGGTAATTCCTTACCCCGTTGCTGGAATCAAGTTTTCACGATTATATCCAATGGAGGTTGGCAGAATAGTAGAGTGAAGCTACACAATTCAAGTTAAAGATTCAAGTTCAAGCTTCATCCGCAAGTGTACCAAGTCGAGCTTGTTAAAGACCTATAGCTTAGGTAATCTTGTTTAGGAGTTTATATTATGTCTGATAAGTACTTTAAGCTCAATCATATATACACACACATTTTATTGGTTTATATATATATATATATATATATATATATATA
>BQKN01065888.1:478583-504123 GCA_022839385.1 Asparagus kiusianus | reverse complement strand
TATATATATATATATATATATATATATATATATCAAAGTTTACAAGTGCTCTATTTGCGGCCGTAAATGCCATTTAGCTAAATTTTGCTATGATGCACACAAACATAAAAAATGTCAATGCTCCTTGTGTATCTCATCAAGTTTCTTTATCCCATGTACACACACATGCACCCATTGTTCATC
Organism: Asparagus kiusianus; assembly: GCA_022839385.1. Lineage (NCBI taxonomy): Eukaryota > Viridiplantae > Streptophyta > Magnoliopsida > Asparagales > Asparagaceae > Asparagus > Asparagus kiusianus. The sequence continues at coordinate 503,940 of BQKN01065888.1, read as the reverse complement.
ATAAGCATGCTCATGTGTATAGATGTGATCATTATGATCGTTTTGGTTATTTGACCACGTATTGTTTTGATTTGAAAAGAAAATCATATTTGCCAAATGCTTCTGGTAGACCACATGTTTTTGAATGTGATATTTGTGGTAGATTTGGCCATTTGATAAAGTTTTGTTATGATTTAAAAAATGTTCAAATTTGCCAAATTTCTCAAGTAGACCACCTTTATTTAATTATGTTTCTCATTTGCAAAATAATTTTAAAAGACAATCTTTATTTGCAAATAATTCCCGTGCACGAGCTAATGGTTCACAACAATAAATGGATCTCTTTTATTGCACATATTACAATCGGAAGGGTCATTTGAGTGAATATTTCTTTGACCATGTTAGTGCACCACATATGCCCAAGAGGGTTCATAACCTTAGGGCTTTGAGCTTTATTGATAGGGGTCGTGTTCCTAAACAATCCGGCACCAAAAATGCTTGAGTGCCAAAATAATTTTTAAACTAAGAATTTTAGTGTTTTTATTTTTTTTCTTGGTTTTGTAAAATGTGCTTTGAAAACTTTTAATATGAAAACAAATTTTCGTTGATCAATTCCTTTGTTTTCATGATTAGTAGGTTCACTTTTGATGAGAGGTTTGTGTATATAACCCTCCCCCCCGGATTTATTGGGTGTTTTTTCCCAAACCTTGTTTACCGGGTGCTAAAAATATTTATATGGGTTGAAACAAGCTCAAGAGCTTGATATGGTTGCTTCTCTCATTTGTGAAAATCAATGATGATTTGGTTTTATACTTTTAAAGATGATTTTTTCCCCGTAGTTCATGATTCTTGTACGTTTTGTAATCTTATTTTTGAACTATGAAAATTTTGTTTTGATTTGTTCTTTTGAATTCATTATATAGCACAAATAGATGATTCAAATTTTAAATATGCTTTATAATGTATTCTATGAGTGCTTTGATCAAAGTTTTTCAAAGAATTTTTTTTTATTGATCAAACATTATTTTTTGGCTTAAAATTTGATTTATGATTTTATTTGGTTGATTTGTTTTCATTTGATAACTTTTTGCATGATTCTCATGTTCCTCTCTCTTTTGATTTCATAAATCTATTTATATTTATATTTTTTTGAGTAATGAGACACCTTTTTTATATTGATATATTATTATGTGTCCTCATTGTATTTTTCGTATGTGAGTGGTGTTTGGCATATTTTTTTATCTATACTTGCTCACATATTTGCCTTGATCTTTATTTTATATATTCCATAAGAATTTTGATAGGGAGAGCAATCCCTATATATCTTTTTTTTGTTATACTCACTCATGCTTATTTGTAGGGGGTGCTTTCGCTCTCTTTATTCTTTTGTTTTCCCCTTTTTGATGTTATCAAAGGGGGAGAAATATTGTGAGTATAGACTTTCTTATTTATACGCATGATATATTCTAATTTATATATATTCATTTCTTTCATGCATATATATCTCTTTTGTAAATTATTTGTCATCATCAGAAAGGGGGAGATTATTGGCCTTCTTGTTTTGATGATGTTTAACAAATAATTTACGACTAATGTCGTTTGTCTAGTATTTATGGTTTTCTATTTATTATAGACAAATAACATGTTGGAGGATAGATGGAATCAAGCTTTCACGATCATATCCAATGGAGGTTGGCGGAATAGTAGAGTGAAGTTACGCAATTTAAGTTAAAGATTCAAGTTTAAGCTTCATCCGTAAGTGTACCAAGTCAAGCTTATTGAAGACTTATAGCTTGGGTAATCTAGTTTAGGAGTTTATATTATGTGTGTTAAGTACTTTAAGCTCAATCATATATACATACACATTTTATTGGTTATATATATATATATATATATATATATATATATATATTCAAGTTTTGGTTTTATGGTTTTATAGTTTAAATATGAAGCAAATACTTATTTATATACATACATACATGTTTCATAGTTACCATGTTTGGTTTTGATAAACAATGTGTTTTGCCACATATACATAAAAATAAACAACACATATACATATAAATATTTTTCATGATTATATGTGAAAATAGTGTATTCTAGTTTATAGACTTAACAATCATAATATACATCTTCTATTAGTCTATAAAATCAGTTTATGAAGTTTCAAAACATAGTGTAGTCAAAATGGCAAAACAAGTATGTTTTCACTTTTATGTTTTTGACTATTTTGTAAAATGAAGAGATTTCTCATTTGGGAGGTGCTTTTAAAAACCAATTTTTGTAGCATGTGTATTATCATGTCTACAATTATTTTCTAAAGTTTTATAATTTTTGGAATTTATTTAATATTTTTTAATAAGGTTCAAAGTTGAAATTTTCTGTGTACATGTTTATGTGTCGACTCATGAACAGTATTAAGTCGACTCACAAACTGCTGCATAGTTTATATTTTGTTTCTGATGAGTCGACTCACAACATCATGAGTCGACCCATCAGGTTAAGTCGACTCATACCTGTCATAAGAAGACTCACAAACTGTGCTGGAAAATGAGTTTTGTTTCTGATGAGTCGACTCATGATCTTATGAGTCGACCCATGGTTTATGAGTCGACTCATGATTTTTATGAGTTGACCCATAAGTTAGTTTTTAGCCTGTAACGGCTACTTATGAGTCGACTCATGGACAGTACTGAGTCGACTCATAACACTGTAATGGCTATATTTCCAGACTGTACTGTTTTTGGGTTTTTGGTCTTTTAGCCTTGTTTTCTCTTTGCTTTGGGGTTTATATAAATACCCCCATATATCCTCAGTTCTAAAAATCAAAGAAAAGTTTAAACAAGTTTTTAAAGGGTGTTTAAGTGTGTTTAAGTTTGGTTTAAAGTTTGTTTAGTTTGTGAAGAAGCTTTCACAAGTGGAGGAGATCATCTACATTGTTTGAGCTCCATTTTAATCCATCCCTCCATCTTGTTTTCTAGAAAAGAATTTCTAAATTTTAATACTAGCTTTGTATTAATTATGTGTTGTTTATCATTTTCATCAAGCTAGGGTTTTACATTGAGTTTATAATTGATTTTCTTATTGCTTATACACACAACCATTGAGCTTATTGTATTTGCATACATTGTATAATTGGGTTGCGGGGAGTTGTATTAATTGAGAGTGAGCTTAATTGAGTTCTCGTCCATTGTAGAGAATAACCAAAGTTGTATTCTGCCTAATTATATAAATCACCTTGTAATACACTTGTACATCGAGAGAAGTGTGTGGTGAGAGACGGGGTCGTCCCAAGAGGAGTGGGGTAGGTAACAATACCTAGATAGAGGTTGTAATTCCTAATACTTAAGGAAAACATGGACTAGTGACCAACACTTGAGAGGGTGTAAAGTGAGATTGCAAGAGTGTGAGATTGTAAAGTTTTCGGTGAACTAGAAAACCGAGTGTGAGGTGTAAACGTTATTCGGGTAAGCGTAGAAAATCTGGTTGTGATAGTGAAAATCTCCTGAAGGTGAGGAGCGGAGACATAGGTCATGGGGACCGAACTCTGTGATCATATCATTTGTTTGTGATTGCATTGGCGCACTTATCTTATGTTTATATCTTATATCGCCTTTATATATTGCTTGTTGTTTATATTTCCCACCATTTAGTTTAGATTATTTACCCTTGTGTTGTTTGTATATCCTCGCATACATCTCATAGTATATCTCATTGCTAGGATATTTTCCTTTGTTCATATTGCATATTCTTGCTCATAACATATTGTATATCTATCTTACAAGAATAATTTATTAATAAGTTTTAATTGGCATAAAATTGGATTAGATTAGCACAAGACCCTAATAACCCCCCTCTAGGGTCTAACAGGGAGGAATATGACTACTGATCTCACGTATTTTTCCTTTCATAAATTAGGGTTTAAATGAGTATTTATAGAGGTATACATGACTGGGTACGAATATAAACCAAAACTGACCCGAAATCTAAAATAAATCCTGGAAACAACCCTGTTACTCGACTAATGCCTTCATTAGTCGACTAACGATGTTATTAGTCGACTACTCTTAGTTTTAGTTGACTACTAAGCTCAGATTCAGGTTTGTGCATGATTTCGTGCATGTTTCTCATCTATATTCACATATATACATTAGATTGATCTCAAATCAATCCTTAGCATACTCAAACATCAAAATATGTTATTTATAATCATATTCATATTTATTACCATATATCACAATTTATTCAATCTTTTGGGGTTTTACATACCTGTTATAAGTCGACTTACAATAGAGTCATTGCATAGTAACGACTAGTTTCCAGATTTTTATTGTTTTATGGTTTTTATTGATTTTTGTTGGGTTCTTGGGCCTAGTTCTTCTACCCTATATATACCCCTTTGTATTAAACACTCCAACTAACGAAGAAAAGTTTTAATCAAGTTTTTACAAGTATTTAAGGGTGTTTAAGTTTGTTTTAGTATGTTTTACAATTGCTTATGTGAAGAGGTTTTCCCAAGAGGAAGAAGGGATCATCATTTCATGTTTGAGCTTCAATATCTCATTTCTTTCACTCTTGTTTTTAGAGAAGTTTTTTTCTAAACTCAATTTCTAGCTTTATATATATATATTTGTTGTTGATTATCATTTTCATTAAGTTCGATTTCATATTGAGTTTAGTTTTGTTATTGCTCATTTATTACGCACACCCACGTAAGCTTAAGCATTTTCATACATAGTATATTAGGGTTGCAAGATTGTATTTTTGAGTGTGGGCTTACATTTCGTTCTCATCCTTGTTAGAGAACAAACCATTATATTTGTACCTTAATTGCTGAGAACACATTGTAATTGATACGGGTGTATCTTCTTTTCGGAGCTTACCGATCCTCATGGGAGCTTGAGGATAGATGATTCTCATGATAGCATGAGAATAGAGGTGTAAAACAGTACGGTGGAATGCAGGTGGAAGCGTGAAACGAGACGATGAGCAGCAGATTCAAAGAATCCAGTTTTCAGCTCGTGAGTCGACTCATACATGTACATGAGTCGACTCATCAGGTTGAGTCGACTCATGCCTGTCATGAGTCGACTCACGAAATCAAGCCCTGTTAGCAAAAGTCTTTGATCGGTCGACTCATCAGTTATGAGTCGACTCATACGAGGTCATGAGTCGACTCATATACAGTTTTGAGTAGACTCATCGAAGGTTTCCTGGTTCGTTTAGGTTTCTGTTCACACGAATCCTGTTGGTTTTGAGCTTGGTTATTTATCAGATTGCCATCCACGTTTGTACACCTATATAAATGGTTGTTTAGGGTTTCTAAACAGGAGCTTAGATAATCTTAGAGATCTTAGATTAGAGAGTTTAATCAATAGAGATTAGATTGTAATTGAGATTTGGAGAGCTTGTTCTTTAATTCTAGAGTGAGATTGTGAGAGATTGTAAAGTGCATACTCATAATCTAGAGAAGGTATTTTCCTTCGCCCAAAACCTGAGTTATTCTTGTGTTCTTATTGTTTTCTCCTCAACCCACCTTTGATAATTCCGCGATCAAAGGTACTCGCACAGCAACTCGTATCAGTAATACACAAGTACACCGAGAGGAGTGTGTGGTGAGAGACAGGATCGATTCCAAATAGAGTAACGTCGGTAGTAAAGCTTAGGGAGAGGTTGTAAATATGAGCACTTGAGGAAGTTGACATGGGCTAGACCAACACATAGAGAGTGTATTGTGTTATTACAATTGTATGAGTTCTAAAAGTTTTCGGTGAGCTAGAAGCAGATTGTGAACGTTTTTGGTGATCGTTGAAAACAGGCTGTGATAGTGATATTCTCCCTGGGAGTGGGGAGCGGAGATGTAGGTTGAAGGTGACCGAACTCCGTGATCATATCATGTGTTTATGTTGTCTATTTGTGCATCTATTTTGCATTTCAATTCTTGTTTATATCGCCCTTTTTTATATTACATAGTCTTGCTCATAACTTGTTAAATATCTCAATTGCAAAAATAAATTGTTAATAAGTTTTATTTTGGCATTAATATCAGATTAGATTAGTAAATACCCTATTCACCCTCCTCTAGGGTAATTTTAGAAATCTCCCGAGTTGGATTGATACCATGTTGGTGATCACTGTTTTTTGTTCTGCCTTCAGCTCGAGCACTTCAGCGTCAATCAAAACCTGTAGGATATCTTTGAAGATGTAGCATCTCTTCGTTGAATGTCCTTACGTCCTATGGTAAAGGCAAAGTTAGGTCACATGTTTATGAGCCTACTATCTATTCTAGTTTTGATAATTAACAAACATTTCCTAACATCAGTTTGTCAAGTGTTTTATATTTATTTTTTAGGTATCCTACACAAAGATCCTCCTGTTGGAGAGAATCGAGCTTAATGATGATATCTTGGAGATCGGAGGAAATCGGAATAAAGCTTTGCATTTCAAGTCAAGATCCAATACTGCTTCATCTACAAACCAAAATGAGCTTATTGAAGATTATTTGCCTTGGGTAATAGTAGTTTAGGTTTACACCTTGTGTGCTAATATGTAGAGCTCAAAAATCATACACACACACATTGGATTTTGATTTATCGTTGTTTTGGATTATAGACTTAACAACACGATTTTATATCTTCCTCAAGTCTACAAATCTATTTTAAAGTGTTTCAAAACTTGTTTGAAGAAATTTTATCAAAATCAAGTTTTAATATTTTCGCATTTTTAAACGGTTTGCAAAATATCAAGCTTTTGAGTTATTGACTTAATGGCAAAGTTTTATACTTGTTGTTAAGCCTATTAATCCATTCAAATTTGTTTCCAAACTTGTATATAATCATTGTGTCAAAATCAAGTATTTACGAACTCATATTTTTGATGATTTTGTAAAATAATGAGTTTTCACAAACGGTTAATGAGATTTCAAAATTTTTTTTTTGAAACATGTTTGTTTTTATGTTTATAATCATTCTCCAAAATTTTACTAATTTTAGAATTTATTTGTTATTTTAAATTGAATTTACAAAGTCGGATATTCTAGAAAAATCAGGTGTCTAGAATATATATGTTATCGTTCAACCGATCAGGTGTAACCGATCAACTAATCAAAAATAGTTTCTAAGACCATGTAGTTTGGTATGCATCAGTCGATCGATACATGTTAATCGGTCGATCAATGGTAGGTGACCAGTCGACCGATACATACATATCGATCGACCGACGATGTTTCCATTGCTGTTTCAGCCAACGATCGACTCATCGGTCGACCGACCATGGTCCACCGGTCGATCGAAAGTACTGTAACGGTCATATTTCCAAACTCCATGATTTTAGGGATTTTCTTGATTTTAAGGTTTTTCTTGGAATTTGGCTATTGTTTTGAGTGCCTATATATATCTTCCAGCCCTCATTTGTTCAAAATTATTGTGAGTTTAAAACAAGTTTTGCAAGTTTTGTTTAAGAGTTTCAAATATAAATCAAAAGTGTTTCATTTGTATTTTATAAGAAAATAATTGCTACAACATATTTAGGGACCTCTACCTCAAAATATCTACCTCTCTTGTTTATCGGAGAAGTTTTCTAAACTCCTTTCTTCTGGCAAATTATTGTTATCAGTTTTCATATATTATTGCTAGATTAATTTAAGTTTGATTTTATTTATACTTATTTTTTACACATACACCCCTTGAGCTTAAGTATTTTCACATATAGTATAATTATTGTGTGGGGTTGTATCGTTGAGAGTGAGCTTAATTGAGTTCTCATCTTTGTATTAGAGAACAAATCTTGTATTTACACTTTTATTGTTGAGAATATGTTGTAATACGTACAAGTACACCGAGAGAAGTGATTGGTAAGAGATGGGGTCAATTCTAAGAGGAGTGGTGTTGGCTGTAAATCCTAGGGAGAGGTCGTAATTCTGAGAACTTGAGGAAGATGACACGGGGTAGGCCAACACTTAGAGGGTGTTTTATGTGATTGCAAGTGTGTGAGGTGTAAACATTTTTCGGTGAGCGTTGAAAACCAATTATGTAGCTTTTTGTGTTGATAGTGGAGATTCTCCTTTATGGTGAGAAGCGGAGATATAGGTCGAGGATGACCGAACTCCGTGATCATATTGTTTGTTTGTGTATGACATTAGCACACTTATCATTAGTTTATTGTTTATATCACCTTTTGCTCATTGTATATCCTTGCATATTTTATTGTATATCAAAATTGCTAGGATTGCATTAAAAGTTTTTATTTAACATTAATATTAGATTAGATTAGCAAATACCCTACCCCCCCTCTAGGATACTTTCAGGTAGTAGTTTGGATCATCTACCTTCACTGCTTCTTTAACGTTTTTAACTTCAGGGAGTTTTAGCTTGCCACTCTTCTGAAGTAGGTTGAATAGAGAGACCACATTCTCCTCTTTGAAGGAGTACTGCTTAGGTACTCTTTACTGACCCAACGCTTTACCCTTAGCAAGTGATGATCGAGGATTGGCTTCAATAGTCATGGTATCTTTCCCTTTTGACCAGAAAGATTGGCCTTGCCCTATTATGCAGGTTGCTTCTGCTTGCTTTCTTCTTTAGCTTTGACCCTGGAAACTATTTCTTGAGCCTGTTCACCTTGGGAGACTAGTTGTTTCTAGGAGCGGCACTCTACAACTCCCATTTAGGCTAGGAGTTTGGTTTGTAAGTTGTGTCGATAGGTTTCCACCAGAGTAGACTGTGTCATACCTATTGAACATCACAGAGCCACGCTTCATAACCTCTCAATGAAGGCTTTGATGGACTCTCTCTTCGTCTGCTTAGTGGCAAGAAGGGTAGTGACAGAGACATCTGTGTCGTCTTTAAAGAATCTTGACAAGAAAGGTGTCTCTAGATCCGCCCACTTCTGGATACATCCCACAAGCAATTTCATGAACCATTCAAAGGTAACCCTCTTGAGGGTGCTAATAAATAACTGAGTTAGTACGGTGTCATTTGATATCATATTCCCAGTATGTGAGTTGAAATAGTAGATATGTTGGTTTGGTGACCCTATGCCATCAAAAGCTTGTAGGGTCGGGACTTTGAATTTTAGAGGATAAGGAGTTGTATTCCATTCGGCTGGATAGGGCCTAACAACTCCCTCATCTTGGAGCTCACTCCTATTGGCAATGGCATTGAGGTGGGTTTACAGTTCTTCCATTTTCGCAGACTGGAGATGCTGCTCATTTTCGGTCTCTCTTCCTTCTTCAGAGGAAGATTCCAGGTTGTAGGCCTCTTGATCAGAAGTCACACTCTCAACTACTTTTTCCTTCCCCTTTGATGTAAAGGGTTGGGATGAAGATGATCCTCCTCTTTGGGAAGATTCTTACGTGGGTGGCGAATTTGTCTTCTGAGAACTGGCCCAGTCTACGACAATTTGAGCCATAAGGATCTGGAGTTCATCGATGGTCTCCTGCTGAGACTTGATCATAGCTTGCTACTCATCAAGTCTTTTCACAAGATCAATAGGGTATCCCGCCATATGAGCGAAGCTCTCGTGTTCTACAAAAGAGCTAGAGGAATGAGATTCTGTGATGACTGAGTATTCATCATCAGACTTAATTTCTTTATCCAACTTTCGGTAGTTAATAGGAGTTCCCTTTCAAGTTTGAGCGTGTTGATAGATTCTATCAGACTCACTCAGGATCTCTTTCAAGCTAGGGGACCAATCCGTCTCTAACTCATCAGAGCTAGCGATTGATGATCTCCCTATACTGATCATATTGTAAGTAACTCCAAAGTACTCTTCTTCTGAAGTCGTCTTCTTGTGGGAACATCGTCGCTTGTTGGGCAAGGCAACGTTCATCAGTCGGTCAAATACTGATGGCCTAGTTACACGTGCACAATATCGGCATTCTAAAAGGACTAAGGAGATAAGTCGCTCTCATTGCTAAGCAGGAGTGACTTGTTGAACATCTTTGTCTCTTGATAGGAACTCTCTCAAGTCTTTTGCAGAGACTCGAGATGAGTTACTCACGAATCGTGAGGTTTTTCTTTGAAACCTTGGTCTTTGGCTAGACAGGACTGGTTCTTGATAGACATGGATTTGAAGTCCATGTTGGTCATCCTGAACGTGACTTGACACATCACGTTTAGTATTAATAATGTAAGAGTCACGTTTTAACACTGAAACACGAGGGTCACGTTTAGGTAACTAAACGCAAGGGTCGCGTTTGAGAGTGGGGACGCGAGGATCACGTTTGAGAGCGGGGACGCGAGGGTCGTGTTTGAGAGCGGGCATACGAGGGTCGCGTGTAACATCCTTCTGAAAGTGAGGTTCGCGTTTTAGTTGAGCTACGCGGAGTTGACGCTCGCGTTTAATGTGGAATTGACCTCCGCGTTCTAGTTGTGGAAGTGGGGTTGAAACTCACGTTAAGGTAGAGCAACACGAGGGTCGTGTTCTATGATTAAAATGCGAGGGTCGCATTCTGTGATTGAAATGTGAGGGTCACGTTCTGACTAAGCAAGCGAAGCTGAGGTTCGCGTTCAGCGCAGACTTGAGGTCCACGTTTTAGTTGTGGAACGTGACGCTGAGGGTCGCATTAAATCTAACTTTCGCGAGGCTTATGTTTTGGTACATAAACGCGAGGCTCGCATTCTAGAGTAGAAATGCAAAGCTCAAGGTCGCGTTGAGGATCACAAATGCGAAGTTCACGTTGGTTGGTTGATCGGCTTCCTTAGACCTGTACTCATCATAAGAATCTTCTCCTTCGTCGGGAAGCATTCTTATTCACTTGATTTGAGACTTTTGTAGCGATGTCACCATCTGTATTGATCAAGTTAATCACAACAATGGACATCTTGTGACCCAACACCTTTTGCGGAGGTACGGGTGGAAGGTCCTCAACTCACTTGACGAGTTCAACTAAATTGAAGTCTTCTCCTTCAGAGGAAGGACTGTATGAATAGCATGACCCTAAGGAGAGACGCTCCTTTGCTGAGTCGACGCTAGGAGGAATCTTAGTCTCCTCAGAGACTTTACGGATTTTGCGCATAACCTTGGGGCTAAAGGATCCGGTGGAAAGGAGTTCCTCGTACTTACTTTGGTCGAAATCCACAATAAGAGTTTCAACAATCGTTCAGACAAGCATGGTGTCGGATTGCACTGCCACTTCTTCATTGGTGAAAAAGTTAGTCCCCAGCAAAGTTACCATCTTTTATTTGTGAGATAAAATTGCAAGAAAATTGAGAAATAAATTTGTATTAATCTTCCTAACCGACTTAGGAAAAGAATGAATATAATCTCTCTTTGCAATCACTCTTTAACCGACTTAAAAAAAATTATAATCTTCTTGATCGGTTTTTTAATTTACAAAACAGAGAAGGATGAATCCCCCTCTTTGTTTAGGGTTGGATTCTTCTTGGTGGTGATGGAAGTTTAATTCTTGTATCCCATTTACGATTCGAATGCCTCGCTTCGTGGAACTTTATCTACTCTTATTCACTTAACATCAGGAAGAACTTGCAAGGTAAGTTTAGAACTCTAAACGAGTTTAAGAACTCTATGAGAGAGTTAATTTCAAAAAGGAAATCAATCCCTTTAAACTAAAATAAGCTAAACAGCCGATCTCAAGGTTCTTCAACCGAAAATGGTTCAAAAGCCAAGCTCTCAAAGCTCCAAAAGCTCCAATCCAAGATGATCCAAAATGATCTATCTTCAGCTGAATTCTCAGCTATTTATAGGGTTTAAGGGGTGTAACGGACCCCTTAATTCGCTCCATAATGGGGGCTTAATAGCCCCATTATGTGGAAAAATGGTTTCGAAACCATTCAAATCGTGTTTGAAACAGTCAAAAGTGAGGTTAGCGTTTTGGAGTGAGCCTCGCGTTCAACTCTGTGAAATGCGAAGGTGATCCTCGCGTTTTGGAGTTAAAACATGGGGCTAACCCTTGTGTTTTGGAATTAGAACATGGGGTGACCCTCGCATTATGGAATTGGAATGCGGGGGTGATCCTCATGTTTTGGAGTTAAAACGCGGGAATGACCCTCATGTTTTGGAATTGGAATGCGGGGGTGACCCTCCTGTTTTTGAATTAGAACGTGGGGATGGCTCTTGCATTTTGAAATTGGAACGTAGGGGTGGACCCTCGCTTTTTGGAGTTGGAAAGCGGTGGTGGACCCTCGCGTTTTGCTTTGAAGAGATCCTTAATTGTAATCTCTTTTTCAAGTTCTGCAAAGATCGTCATTTTGTAATCTTTGCATTTGGCTTTTTGAAGTATGAGAGTTGTTAAATTATAACTCTCATCTATTGTCATGAAAGTCATCAGAATATAACTTTCATCATTAGTGTTTTGTGAGGATCAGCTATCTACAGTAATTTTTTGACAGCCTACAATAGTAGGTCGCACCACTGTACAGCTCGAGCATCTCAATGCTATTAGCTGCTCCTCCTGTATAGTAGCTCTGTCTCCACCGTCAATTGGAGTCTCATCGGTAGACCCACTAGGGTTTGCAGGGCTTTCTGAAAACTCCACCTCCTGTACCCGAGAATCTGTAGATGCATCTTGAGCTCCACCTTACGCCTTGTCTTCTTTCTTCGAATCTGCCCTTATGATAGCATCTTCTTAAAAGAATACGTCTCTACTGGTAGAAAGGCACTGTGACTCTCAAGATCCCATAACTGGTACCCTTTGACTCCAGAAGTGAATCCTATGAAGATACACTGTCTTGACTTGGACTCCAGCTTGTTTCTCTTCTGACTGTCTACAAGACTATACAGTGGACAACCAAATATGCGTAAAGTTGAGTAGTCCACTGATTCTCCTTGCCATATCTCCTTTGAGATCTAAAGATCAATGGCCATAGATGGTGGCCTGTTAATCAAATAACATGCATGATTTACCACTTCCACCCAAAAACCTTCGGACATGTCTGCTTGTAGCAAGAGACTGTGGGCTATTTCCATTAGTATCTGATTCATGCGTTCAGGTACTCCGTTTTGTTCTGGTCGTCCTGGCACACTTAACTAGTGCTGATGCTTTCATCAGTTAAGTACTCTTTGAATTCCCCGGAGGTATACTCACCCCCATTATCTAACCTCAATACTTTTAATTTATGCCCCTTCTGATTTTCCACCAACGCCTTTCACTCCTTAAACTTTTGAAAAACCTCAGACTTCTGCCTCAAGAAATAGACCCAAAGCTTGCTAGAGAAATCATCAATGAAGGTAACATAATACCTCGCACCCCAATGGATGCCTTTGGTGAGGGCTCCTACACATTAGTGTGGACAAGATCTAGCAACCCCTTAGACTTATGTTACGAAGTAGAGAAAGATACTCTACGCTGCTTCCCCATAACACAATACTTATAAAAGTCAATTTTGCATTGAGTTATTCCTGAAAGTACGCCCTTGGCGTGGAGTACTTGTAGACCCCTTTCACTCATGTGTCCTAGATGCATGTGCCAAAGTCTCAATCGATTAGTCTTCTCTGTTGCGGCTGAAACCTCGCCCTCAATAATGCTGTCTACCTGTCTGTATAAGTTTCTCATGCGCTCTCCTTTTAGAGCAATAGTAGTGCCCCTGAAGACTATGATAGCTCCACCTTCACTACTGAACTTGCACCCTTGAGGCTCAAGAGCTCCTAGCGAAAGAAGGTTTTTCTTTAAGTCCGGAACGTATCGAACATTGGAGAGAGTCCTTTCCTGTCCATCGTGTCATCTTGACATTCCCAATGCTAACAATCTGACACACTGCATCGTTCCCCATGAGAATTGATCCTCAAGAAATAGGCAGGTAAGTGCTGAACCACTCTCTTCTTGGTCACAGGTGATATGTGCATCCTAAATCAAGTAACCAATCATCTATATACTTGTCCGTACCTGACTCTCCAGTCAGTTCGTTACAGAGATCTTCTATAACACCAGCATGGTTATCCTTACCCTTAGTGCTGTCAGTCCCGCCATCCTATTTCTTCAAACACTCCTTGTACGACTTGCATTCCTTCTTGAAGTGACCTGGTTGTTCGTACTAAAAACAGACGACAAAACTAGAATTCCTTGAGCCTTGACCGACTCCTTGCCCTTCGACTTCCCTTTCTTTACATTGACCACTAGACCTGAAGATTCCTCCTTGGTGTCCGTTGTCTTCCTGACGAGTTTATTATTCTTAAGCACCAAGATGACATCCTCCAACTCCAAAGTCTCCTTCTCATACATGATGGTAGTCGCCAAGTGATTGTAACTGGGTAGAAGCGAACACAACAATAGAAGAGCTTAGTCTTCTTCTTCTAGCTTCACCTCAAGAGCCAACAAATTGCCAATAATCCTATTGAAGATGTTCAAATGTTGCATAATAGGCGTATCTTCCTTCATCCAAAGTTCATAGGGCTGCTTCATCTTGAAGAGTTTATTTGAACAACTCTTCGTCATATACAAGCTTTCCAACTTGCAGCACATAGCCGCAGTCATGCTCTCGTTCATAATGTTGTAGAGCACCTCATCTGACAAGCACATGATAATCGTAGCCTTTGCGCAAACATCCATGTCTTTCCACTCATCTTCATCCAAAGTGGATGACTTCTTCTCAAAACTGTCTAGGGATAGGTGGACCCCTTCCTTCACGAGTAACGTCGTGAAGCGCATCTTTCACAAGAGAAATTTTGACTTATCGTCAAATTTCTCCACCTCGAACTTGGTCGCTGTCGTCTTGGTCACCATTGTAGCTCTGATACAAATTGTTGGAATATTCAAGCCACGAGAGATAAAACTTAAACAATTAAGAAACCCCAAATCTACCAAGCAATCAAGACAAACAACAAACAACAAGATTTAACATGGTTCTACGCAATCAAGATGATCCGTGTACGTCCACGGGGAGAAAGGGGAAGATCTTATTTCTTTTGAGAAGAGATTACAAGAGGTTGAAACTACACAGCCCTAACAATGGTGGAATATAGATCTCTATTTTTTCTTTTTTTTTTAAACCCATGGATTGATACAATATATATATATAGGTTGATTTTGCTCAATCCTATTAGAACTCTAACTTGAATCCTAATTAGATTTCCTAATTCAATTAATTCCTTCAATCCAATTCTAATTAAGATAGTATAACTAATCCTAATTAGAGTCCAAACTCAATCTTACTTCTCAACTGATTTGAGTCATCATCGAACTCAACAACCATCTGTACTTTAAAGTCTACTCAAAACAAACTAGCCTTCAATAACATAGCTGACAACTTGAATAGATTGTGTGAAGATGTACAACATTTCATCGTTTAGTGATCCCTCCCTACATAAATAAGAGGGAGTGAAAGCCCCCATTTGGCTATAGCATCAGCTAAGATACAGCAGTCACATGAAGCACAAATTCTGAAAGACTTAAGAATTGTTGGATATTGGATTCTTTTGAATCCAGTCATAACTTTCCAAACCAGATTTCGAATTAAATAGCTATAAGAATAAACTAATGTTAAGAGATTGTCAAAAGCATTAATCACTGATCACGTCACACCCTGCAATTTAATTACTACAATATGAAATTTGTAACCAGATATAGATCTAGTATTGTCATCTAAAGCTACATTATATGAAAAAGTTAGCTTATTCCATTAAATAATAATGCTGCAGCTACCGAAATGAGTACAGTTTGTCTATATATATCTTTTCTATCCCCCTGAAGTAGAGACTAAAGCGGCAGATATAACTGGACAGGAAGTGTTATTTTATTTGCTTGACAAATTGGTTAACTAATTTCTTTTTTTTTTGGAAAAAATAATTTAAGATACACTATAGGAAGCATATGCCTACTTAATAGATGCTTTTTGTTAATAACAAGACGACCAGGTAGTTCCCATATTCACACTTGCATGAATTCCAATCAAAGTCGACTCCTTTGCAAACTTAATTACTCGAGTGTCTCCAATTAAGAGTGAAAAAAAAGAGAGAGGGAGAGAGAAAGAGAGAAAAATAGACTAAGTTTTTTTTTTCATAGTGGATTCTTTTATTCTTACCTGTGGTTTTTACCCCAAATTCATTTAGGCGATTTTCCACGTAAATCTGTGTATTTATTTTATTATTTCTTCTCTACTATTCACCGGGACCTTGCTCTATTGGTCCCAGGGTTTGTCCCTATAATTGGTATCAGAGCATGATTTATGGTGCGTGTATCTACTTATCGTATGCTTTGTGGCTGCCATCAAAGATGGATCCTCCACATCAGAAAATAAATTGGATTATCATTTACCATTTGAAGGCGACGGGTACTATTCACAAGTATAGTACTATTTATGAATACGATACTATTCACAAATACAATACTATTCACAGATACGATTATTATTTATAAATACAGTTTTTGTTTACGTGAAATAGTAAGAAGTTATTGTTCGTGGTAGAAGCAATGACGGTGATGTTCGAGATTGAGAAATTTAACGGGAGTAATTTCTCACTGTGGAAGTTGAAGATAAAGGTTATCTTGAGAAAAAAATTACCTAGCGGCCATCAGTGCAAGGCCAGATTACGTCACAGATGATAAGAAGTGGAATGAGATGGATGTGAATGCTATTGCTAACCTCCATCTGGCACTAGCGATAGGATGCTATTAAGCATAGAGGAGAAGAAGACAACAAAGGAGATCTGGGATACTCAAATAAAGCTATATGAGGCAGGCAAAATCCATGCACAACAAAATCTTCTTAAAAAGGAGACTTTACACTGAGGATGACGGAATCTACATTAATGACCGACCATATCAATACCCTAAACACATTGTTCTCCTAACTCACAACGTTTGAGCATGCAATCGGTGTGAATGAACGTGCAATGCTTCTACTTCAAAGTCTACCTGACTTGTATGATCAGCTCATCATCAATCTAACAAACAACATCCTTACGGACAATCTAGCATTTGATAACATTGCAGCCGCTATTCTGGAGGAAGAAAGTTGATGCAAAAATAAGGAAGACAGGCAGGCAAATTCGCAACAAGCGGAGGCATTATCGGTGACGGGAGGAAGATCAACGAAACGTGACTCTAGTAGGAGTCATGCTCATGGTAGATCAAAATTAAAAATTAAAAAGAATATAAAATGGTATAATTATGGAAAAAAGGGGCATGTGAAATCGGAGTATTGGCATAATAAGAAGAGTGGTGATAAAAAGTCTTCAGAGCCATCAATATCTCAAGGATGCATTGTCAACACATCAGATGATGGTGATATTTTATACAGTGGAGCAACCACTATTGATGTAGGAAAAAAGAGATTTGCTGATGTCTAGCTTCTAAATTCAGCAGCCTCCTAGCACATGACCTCTTCGGAGAGAATGATTTCACAAATATGAACCTGTCTCAGAAGGATCTATATTCATGGGCAATGATCATATCTTGGAGATTTCTGGTATTAACACTATCAAAATCAAAATGTTTGATGGTACAATACGCATCATTCAAGATGTGCAGCATGTGAAGGGCTTGAAGAAGAATCTATTGTCTTTAGGACAATTAGATGAGCTTAGGTGTAAGACCCATATAGAAATAATGATCATGAAAATTTTAGAGGGGCGTTTGTTGTGATAAAAGGAGAAAAGATAACCACAAATCTATACACACTTAAGGGAGAAACCCTGCAGGAAGCTGATTCATGTGTGGCATCAACTAGCCATAGAGGAGAACAAACCATGATGTGGCATCGCAAAATAGGCCACATGTCAGAATGAGGCTTGAAGATTCTCTCCGATCAGAAGCTACTTTCTAAACTTAATTCGGTAGCTCTTCCATTCTACGAACATTGTGTTACAAGTAAGTAGCATCGGTTGAAGTTCAACACATCGAGTTTTAGAAGCAATGCTATTCAAGAACTAGTTTATTCTGATGTATGGAAAGCACTAATTATATTCACGGGAGGAGCAAAATATTTTGTGTTATTTATTAATAATTACTCCAGGAGATGTTAGGTGTATCCTATAAGGAAAAAGGCAGATGTGTTCTCAATCTTTAAAGCCTACAAAGTGCGAGCTGAGCTTGAATCTAAAAAAAAGATCAAGTGCTTGAGGTCAGATAATGGAGGAAAATACACAGACGATGAATTTTTTGTATTTTGTAAGCAAGAAGGCATCAAAAGATAATTCAATACTGCTTATACTCCTCAACAGAATGGTGTGGCAAAGTGGATGAACAGAACTCTGTTGGAAAGAATAATAGAAATGCTGTCAACTGTAAATTTGGATAACGTCTTTTAGGTGAAAGCAGTAAAAACCGTCTGTTATATGGTGAATCGATCTCCAACAACCGCAATACAGTTAAAGACATTAATGGAGATGTGGACCGATAAGCTAGTTGATTATTCCAATCTCTATATATTTGGATGTCTAGTGTACGTAACGTACAATGCCTAATAATTTATAAAGCTAGATTCAAAATCCAGAAAATGCATATTCTTAGAATATGTTGATGGAGTAAAGAGGTATCACTTGTGGGATCCCACTGCCCGTAAGGTTATCATCAGCAAAGATGCTATCTTTGTAGAGAATCAACTACAAACTGAAGAAAAATGAAGCAGTTCAATGAAGGACTTAGAGACGGTAGCTGTTCAGGTAGAAAATGGTCCAAATTCTTCTGAAACAACACCAGAGCATGATGTACAAGAACCAGTCGAGTCCGAGGCTCCAGAAGTTCGAAGGTCAATTCGTGAGAGAAGACCACCGACTTGGCACTCGGAGTATATTACGAAGAGTAATGTTGCATACTATCTTCTAACAGAGGATAGAGAGCTATCAACTTTTCATGAAGCTATAAATAGCACAGATGCATCTTTGTGGATGGCAGCAACGCATAAAAAATTAAATCTTTCTATAAGAATAAGACTTGGGTACTTGTGTCACTACCACAATGAAGGAAGGCTATTAAAAATAAATGGGTCTACAAGATCAAGTGAAATGGAGATGATCAAGTAGAGCGATATCATGCTAGATCAGTAATAAAAGGATATGCTCAGAAGCAGGTATTGACTATAATGAAATATTTTTTCATGTAGTTTAACTTACAACAGTCCGAATAGTCCTGGCTATGAGCGCTATATTTGACTTACATCTAGAGCAGCTAGATGTGAAAATAGCATTACTTCATGGGATCTTAAAGAAAAAATTTATATGCTCAAACTAGAAGGTTTGGAAGAAAAAGGAAAGGAGAGCTTGGTTTGCAGGTTGAACAAATCTTTGTATGATCTAAAATAGGCGCTGAGGTGTTAGTACAAGAGATTTGATTCATTCATCATGAGCCTTGGATACAACAGATTTAATTCAGACCTTTGTGCATATTTTAAGAGGTTTGATACAAATAACTTTTTTATCTTATTGTTGTATGTTGACAACATGTTGGTTGTAGGCCCCAACAAACCCCAACAAAGATCGTATCAAAAAATTAAAGGCACAGTTGGCTAGAGAATTAAAATAAAGGATTTAGAATTTACAAACAAGATTCTAGGGATGTAAATTTACCGAGACATAATTAATAGGAAGATTTGGCTTTCTCAGAATAATTATTTAAAAAAAATCTTGTTGTGTTTTAACATGTAAGATTATAAGTCAATTTCTACCCATCTTTCTGTTAATTTCAAGTTATCCTCCAATATGAATCCTAGTAATGAAGAAGAAAGTATGGAGATGTCTCGAGTACTATATGCATCAACAGTGGGAAGTCTAATGTTCGCTATGATTTGTACAAGATCAGGCATTGCACAAGCAGTGAGAGTGGTTAGTCGATACATGGCGAATCCTGATAAAGAGCATTAGAATGCTGTAAAGAGGATCTTAAGATACATTAAGGGAACCTCAAATGTTGCATTATGTTATGGGGGATCAGATTTTATTGTCAATGGATATGTTGATTCTGATTATGCATGTGATCGTGATAATAGCAAATCCACCATCGGCTATGTGTTTGCAATTGTTGGCGGAGCTGTAAGCTAGATTTCAAAACTACAGTCAGTTATGACTATGACTACATTAACAACAGAAGCAGAATATGTTGTAGCGACACAAGCTAGTAAAGAGGCGATATGGTTGAAGATGGTGTTGGAGGAACTCGAGCATGAATAAAAAAATATTTTTCTATTTTGTGATAGTCAGAGTGCTTTACATTTTGCAAGAAATTCAGCATTTCATTCAAAGACAAAGCATATTCGAGTTCAGTACCACTTCGTTTGTGAGAAAGTGGAAGAAGGAATAGTGGACATGCAGAAAATTCACACCAAAGATAACCTAGTAGATTTTTGACAAAAGCAGTCAATACTGATAAATTTATTTGGTATCGATCCTCTTGTGGCCTATCCGAGACGTGAGTAACATGAAGATGGTAAGATAGAAAGAATGGTGTAAAGATATGATTGATACTCAATCAAATCTTCAAGTGGGAGATTGATAGAAAGCTATTGTGTCTACAGTAAACGCCTATCCGCTACAGTAATTACCAACCGTAGACCCACTAACTGTTATTGTAGTAACAATGCGCACCTACCAAAAACTCGCTTGTATATAGCTCTCACTGGCATTAAGTTCTGATCATCTCAGTGTCTCCAATTGAGAGTGAAAAGAAAGTGAGGGAGAGAGAGAAAGAGAGAAAAATAAAGAGACTTTCTCCTTGAAAAGAGAGATTGTAACTCCTAAGTTTTTCCTCATAGTGGATTATTCTATCCTTGCCCGTGGTTTTTACCCCAAATTCATTTAGGGTGTTTTCCACGTGTGTTTATTTTATTACTTCTCTACTATTCACTGGGACCTTGCTCTATTTGGTCCTGAGTGGAGTTTGTCCCTACACCACTCATTCCCAATCTTACGAATCATTGAACTTTACTCAGAAGAAAGATACACATCCTCACAATATCAAACACGTCAGTAAATCCCAAATCAAAACAATAGCTAACTTCATATGCTAGCTTACAGGACTGTAAATTTTTTATAGAAGTCACAGCAGCAAAATTATCTATAACTTCAGGCATCATACTATGAGAAACAACAAGAAACTTGGAGCCCTGCACAACTATGGGAACCATCTACCTTGCCCTATATAATTTCTAAAACAAACGACACCAACTGAAAGAAGTTGGAGATTTAACATCAAAGAATTACAGCCAAGTGCTTCAGCCTCTTCAGGTTTTAAAATTTCAAATTTCAAGATAAAAACCTCCATTTTGCCATTTTACATTTGAACAAAAGTGTCAAGAATACGGCACAATTACAATAAAACAAAGCAGCAGAAAAAAACTTCCGATAATCTCATTTCAATAAATTTAAATCAATGAGTATATAAAACTCAACCAAATACTTATGACTTTGGATATGGACACTGCAAACAAAATTTGCTGGAGAATACTCCATTAAGCAGAAATTATTTAAATATTAAAACACTCGTCAAGGAAAAAATCTTTCTCATCGCCATCTATCAAAGTCCTTAAGCACCACCAGAACCATACTTCTTGCCGAACACAATCATCTGCAACTTGTCATAACCAGCAAGCACACCGGCACCTGCAACAGCACGGAGAATGTTGGCACCAGCTCCCTTGAACAGAGATTTCGCTCCCTCGTTCTTTAGAATTTGACTGAAAGCGTCCATTGAGCTCTTGTACTTCACTGCTTCTCCAGAGGTCATCATCATTCTTCTTCGAACAGTGTCAATAGGATAGGATGCAAGTCCGGCACCGTTGGTGATCACCCATCCCAGGGCAAAGCTAGCCCAAAAACTGTCCTGAAATCATCAAATAAGAGATGTAAGTACGGTACAAATTGAATGGGATTGGATAAATTACATAACCTAAAAGTCCAAAAAAATTTTATTTAATTTCTCTTTTTCTATCCTGAACTTTATAAAGATGTCTATATCTGCGGCTCCCTTAATTTGTTTTCTTCTCTGAATCTGATTCTTTCTGAGTTTCCTCCACACATCTCCAGATGCCTTTTGCATCAGTCTATATGTTACTGTTGCATATATACTGACTCTTTGAAAGATCAAAATTTGTTATTATGTCGTTGATTTGCTAATATTGACTGATTATAACAGGTTGTATGAATGTAAATGAAAAGGATGATGAATGATCCTAGATATATCTGCCTTCAAATTAACTAAATTCGAGAATCACTATTGTTCTCATTTTGGGTTGAGTTATAAAACCATGAATAGTACTAGGAAGAATAGATGGCAAGATCATGTGGTAAAAATGTCTAGAGGAATATATACAACAGACATAGGTCGATACAAATGTGAGAATCAGAGGTCAGGCATGCAGAAACATCTTTACTTCCTACCATATTCCAAATTCAATTCCTTTCCTACCATAGAGTTCGAAAAGTTGACAAAATGCAACATACGTGAAATGGCATTGGAAGAACAAACAATTTTCTTTAGTTCTGATAACATATGTTAAACACTTAAACTAACAAAAAATGAATGAACCGTAAAGATTGATACTATCTGCATCATCCATTTTCTGATATCAAATGATTTATAACAGATTGCATGAACGAAATGAATAGAGTGAGATATGAATGGGCCTTAGTATATCTGCCTTCACAATATGCAAATTTGTGAATGATGACTGTTATATCTCATGTTGAATTGGATTATAACAGTGGAAAGATAGGAAGAGCATGATGGAAGAATTTTGTAGTCGAGTTATTCATGTAATCGATATAGGTCTACACGATGTGAGAGTCAGAGGTTACAAATGCTAATACCTGTCTAGCTCCTACCAAATTCAAAGTTCAATTCCTTTCCTACCATAGACAAATATACACAAAATGCAACATAATTAAAAAAAACTAGTTATACCTGCATTTTTCCTGTAAGGAGCACTGGCTTCAAAGAATCATACATTCCAAAATACAGCCCACGATAAACTATGATTCCAATGCAAGAAATGTTAAATCCACGGTAGAGTCCAGCAATACCATCAGATTTCAAAGTCTTTCTATAGACATCAATAAGACCATTAAATTGTCTTTCACCACCCCCTTTCGATGCCTTAGCATCGTTAGCTAAACGAGTACGTGCATAATCCAGAGAGTAAACAAAAGTTAGTGAAGAAGCACCAGCTGCTCCACCTGATGCTAAGTTACCCGCAAACCATTTCCAGTAGCCATCTCTGTCCTTCTTGAAGTTGAACATCCTCTTAAAGTAGTCCTTAAATGCAAAGTTTAACGCCTGGAGGAGATAGTTCATTTAATTATAACTAGAATAAAGAAATGAGATTAAAAGGTTGATTACACATACGGTGTTGAACATTATGTGGTTGAGTTGTAAGAGAGTAAATGATTGTTATACTGCAATCTTTTTTTTGATAAATGAAGGCTGTGTATAATTGATGATGTTTCCATCTAATTTGAAAAGTATTGTAAGAGAGTACTTGATTGTTATACTGCAATCTTTTTTTTGACAAATGAAGTCAGTGTATAATTGATGTTGTTTCCGTCTAATTCGAAAAGTATACCCAATAAGAAATTAAAGATCAAACTTCACACACCAAGTAAAGTAGGCAAGGTAATATAAAGCTTACAAATGTTGAATTCTTTTGCGATATAAGGTCATAAGTAATCTTATGCTTAGATAGTGAGATTCTTCCATTAATTTTCATTTGCAAGAAAAGTTGGAAGAATTTAAGTAGAAAAACACCAACCTGAGTTGGGAAATAGCGGATAACATTCGCAGTGTTTCCTCTCCAAAGAGACCCCAGTCCTTCATCCTTCATCGTACGAGCAAAGCAATCACCAATCCCTTTATAAGGCTCAGACAATCTTCCAGCCTTAATCATCTCATCCTGATTTTGTATCAGCAACTTCACACGCTCAATCGGAGCAGCAGCAGTTTTTGAAACCGCAGCAGAAACTCCACCCATGAAGAAATCAATGACGAAGTTCTTGAATCCTTTCTCTGAGGGGGCAAAAGCAAAGACTGGGGAGGATGTTTGCATTACAGAGCCTTGAAATAGAGAAGGATTGTGGAGTCCTCCATTGATGTAGCGTCTATTAAATTTGGGGGGTCTGGAAAAGTTCTGGTTTCGAGCGTGGAGATCTTGTGAGAGGATGGAGCTGAGATGGAACTGGCCTGCGGACTTTTGACTGATGCTGGGGTAGTTTGTTTGGTCGGCCATAGCTCACTTGCTGTTGACAGAATATCAATACTTTTCAGGTACTTTATCATACTTCAGTTAGTAAAAGAATGTATCTGAGTAACCATAGATATAGCTAAACAGTGTCATAGACTGCAATATAATGCTCTAAAAATATAGCTAGTAAGCCATGATGATTACCAGGGACAGAAAATTGATAATTATATATGAATTTGGAACAAATACAAAATCTATGACTAGTCACTAGTTTAGCATCCAATTTAAACCAAATTCTTACTTAAAACATGGCCTCTTCCTGTTAGTTGCATCTTTTGTATCTAAGTAGGGGGAGAAATGGGTAAGCGACGAAACAATCATCTATCTGTTGTTGGTTTCTTCATTTAGTTATGGATCCGCACAAGCCATGCAAATGTATAGCCAAAAGCATTCAAATGTTTACAACATATAACAGAATTATGAAAATTGCATGATTAGATCATTACAACTAGCCCTCAAAATCTAAAGGCAAAGAATGTCTACTTGCACCAAAGGAGTAAAAGATTATGCTAAAAGGGATGTTTGAAAAAAAAAAAAGAAAAAGAATAGTGATGATCTAAGAGTGTAAAGATCCATAGAAATTATGAGAAGACTATATAAAAGTGCGAAAGGATATAACATCCTTAATATTTCTCTGAGATCATTAGTATGTTTTTTCTAAGAGTGCATCACGGAAAAACTTCTAATCAGCATAGATTCGAGAACAAGATTTGATGTAAAGGATTATCAAATTGCATAAACTATTTGCGTCCATCACAAATCGTAAAAATTAAAGAACGATAAATTAAAAAAAGAAATCATGCAGTAAAACAAACCTTGGAGGGATCTGATCTGAGTGAGAGAAAAGAGATCCAAGAAACAAGTAAGAGAAAGAGCAACAAGTTGGAAAGAGGCCCAAGCATCGTATTTAAACGGTTTCGAATGGTGTGAAATCAAGGAACGGAACTCTTCTTGAGGCGCCATAATCGGAGCCATCAGTAAAACAGAAAATGAGTGAAATAAAAATTCTGATTCTTTTTTGAAAATTAATTTAGTTTCTTTTTTTGGTAACCATTTATTTTTTTTCTATATGGTCAAATCAAAAACATCGGAAATTAAGAATATCCAGGTCAAAAAAAAACTTTTGTTGGTTGATATAATAATTTGTTAGACCTATTTCCATTAACCCAAAAAAAAGCTGAAACAACCTAAAGAATATTTCGTACGTGTTTCAAAGAAGTGATATATATATATATATATATATATATATATATATATAT
>BQKN01065888.1:444456-463583 GCA_022839385.1 Asparagus kiusianus | reverse complement strand
CTCCGCCGCCAACCGCCAAATCCCTAGAAAATCGCCTATTTCTCTCTCCTTAGTTCCTCTCCTTAGTTCCTCTCTCTCAGTCCTCTCTCAAGTACTTAATCTCTCAAATTCTCAATCCAAATCTCTCAAGTCTTTAGATTTCTCTCTACAATCTTTTCACAATTACTCGTCAACAGGTTAGCATTATCATCGACAAGCTAAGCCCTAATTCTGATCGAGGTTTTGTGTACGATCTGATCCCAACTCCTCTCACCGATGGTGGATCTCCCGCTTGCGCTCTCAAATCTGAACCTGCTACTAGAGAGGACAAGAATGAGGGATCCAGAGGTGAGAAATCTTCGAATGAGTCGCCGCCTTCAGTCAAAATTGACAGCGATTGAGTCGTTGAGCACACTAGACAAGTAAAAAGAGGATTAATTTGAGAAATTTGTGATCTGGTTGAAGAATTTGGAGTGATTTTTTCTTTTGTTTTCAGGTTTCGAGAATGTTGATGGGTGGTATGCATATGACTGGTGTTTATTTGTGGGCACCAGAGTCTTCGTTTAAAGGCTACTTCACCTTCAATCATATCTTAGGTATTTAATTTGTTGACGGGTTGAAAAAAAATATTATATTTTAGGTTCTTTATAAGTGGAAAGATCATTTTTATTTGTAGTTTACTCTATGGCTAATTTTTTTGTCATTTTATTTTGGTGAATATTTTGCAAGTAACAAATGTGCGAAGATGAGTTTTAACTGTGCTATTTACTAGTAATTTGATTATGGAGGTCCTTGATGTAGTTTCTTCTTGAGTTAAAGGATAATAGAATCGAACAAACCGAACCGAACCGCACCGAACCGACTTGCAATGGTTCGGGTCGGTTTTGAATAATGGGCGGTTCGGTTCGGTTGTTCAAATTTTGATAAAAACCAAACCGAACCGAACCGTACTCAGTCCTAGTTAGGATCGTAAGTCGACTTATAGGCTAATTTTTAGGTTTCTTTTGGGTTTTGGGTCATGTCTGTTTTGTTTCGATCCCAGGCTTATATATACTCTTCTAAACCCTAATTTCTGCACTTTTCACGTGAGAACATAGCCACCCTCTCCCCTTAAACCCTAGATCCTACTTTTGGTGTTCCTTGAGGCGTTTAAGATGTGATATCGAGCACAGGGAGAGAGATCATAGGCTTTTATCGAAGAAGAGACCTTGCATGTGTGTTGGGAAAGTTCAACAGCAACCTGAGGCAAGATTATCTTCGTCCAAGATTATCCCCTTAGTTTAACAATGCTTTGAAGATGTTTTAAGTGATGTTTACATGTTTAATCATGATCCACATGATAAAAAAAATCAGATTTTTGATGTTTAATCTTAAACTCATGTTAGATCTACAGTTGTTGCTTGCTGTTTATAATAGTTTTATGATCATGATCATTAGAGTAGTTTCTAATTTTATTTTTAACTTGTTAATTATGATTAACTTATGCTTTAACCCTAATTTGTTGTTTAATTAAGATATACATGTAGGTTAATTATTCTTAAACCCTAGGTTGATGATACCTGAGTAATATATGTATGTTTAAACAATTTTTCTACCTCTGTTCATGTTTATTATTGATCATGCTATGATAATCATGTCGGTAATATATGAGTTAATTTAGAAATTTTTGGCTAATCTTGTATCTAACCCTAATTAGTTTTATTCCAAGTGTTCGATCATGTAAATTGGTCTCTATTAATTAATTATAGAAGTTTATAACATGTTTCTTATGTTCCATGTTAATTAGAATGAGTTTTGTTTAAAAAAAAGTGCGGAAAACATCGCAACGTCAACTTAGGAGTCGACTAGGTCGACTTATAAGTCGACTTGGCATAAGTCAACTTATGCCAGACATAAGTCGACTTGGCATAAGTCAACTTATGTCAGGCATAAGTCGACTTATGGGCTGTTTTTTTAGATTTTCCTGAGTTCTATTTTTTTTGCACCATTTCGAGATGCGTTCGCGGGTTTAGAGCCGTACTTTTGTACATGTAATTTCATGAACACATTAGTACAGTATCGTTGCACACATATGGTTATCTCGAAGAGGATTAATACGAGTTTGATTTGTTTACACTCGAGATAGAGGTTGATTTCATAGTTTATACACGAAATGGATATCATTGAAGAGTTCAGTTTAGTACTATGTGGGGTAGTGCATCGATATTCCATTTGTATAGGCCATTGAGTGGGTTTGGATACTTTGTCTAGCAGTCTGTCCGCATGAGGGTGCGATAAGGCTTGTGGGCCTTTTTTAGGATACCTATATAGTAAGTCGTCCCGCACTCATGTTACGCACTGAGATCGCGACGAGACTAATGAGCCGTGTACACTATTTAGGATACATACGTGGTAGTCCGTCCCGCATAATAATACGATAAATCATATCATGTAAGGATTTGCATTGTAATAACTATTGATAGCCTGAGTTTTTGGTGGATGCCAGTTATGTATATGACTCATTGCTGAGATATATGACCGGGATACTTTACACTTGAAACTACACGGAGATATATGTTGGTATTTATCTTATCTTCCTAGTGATAGTGGAAGATATTATAAATACGATATTATGAATGTCTTTACCTTCTGTATTGCTTTATCTTATTCTTAGGTTGGGATCAAGGATTAGCGATTCAAAATTTGAGATATATGGTATATATATATGAGGGTTTCCTTGTTTAGATTATTTTGCTCGATGTACCAGTCTCGTGTTATGAGTTACTAATTGTTGATTTTATTTAGGTTGTCTATTCTTAGTTTGGTATTAATGTTTAGATATCTATAATTTGAGTATTAATGTTTAGATATCTACAATTTGAGACAATGGTATATACATGAGGGTTTCCTTATTTGTATTATTTCGCTCGACGTACTACGTCTCATATTGTAGGTGTCTAAATATTAATTCCACTAGATACAGGAAAAATGATCTAGGTAGACTATGCTTAATAGATAGAACCTCCACTTCATCTAGCAGTCCTTCCCCTGGGGGCGGATGGAAGTAATCTTGCTTTAGCACTCTGATGCTCTTGTTGTTGTTTTTCTATTATTTTTAATTTCTTTCAGGCGGTTCAGAGCTTTGGAGAGCCGCAGGATGATGGAGTTCTGGCATAGTTATCGTCGCATGATTTTACTATAAGAGACTTCACCGTAGTTTTGTAGTTTCATTCAGACATTAGAGTTTTGTTTTCATATTGTAAAGGCAGTGTGCCTTAGTACAAATTTTAGTTGATTCATGTCAAGATATTTTCTTTATTCCATATATCAGATGTATTTTAGTTGAGATATGATTTTTATTTATGAGATATCTCTTTCCATATCATGTCTATTACGTTTATTTCTTTATTTTTCCTGTTTTGTACCTACACTTCTTTTGATTCCACTAAAGGATATTATTATGATTAGTGAAACGTGTTATTGTACAGTGTGGGTGCATGGTAGGTTTAACATCTCTGGGTTGATCTTAGACTGTAACCATGTGTAAAAATAGGAGCATCATAGTTGGTATCAGAGATCTAGTTTCAGTATCTTTAGGATCATCCTGTGTCGAGTCGTGAAGATAGAATAGAGTTTTTTATGATTCATGTATAGAGTCCGCTAGGAATTCCTAGAATGAATGAGGACGTTATATACGTATATTCGAAAATTTACGAATTTTTTTATGACAACTATTTTACTTTGATTGAAAAGTATTTGCATGAATGAATTACGATACGATCTTTCTTATTGCTCTGTGTTATATATGATTTTGTCTGAGGTCTCATAACTGCGTCTTATAATCTCTCTTCCTGGAAATTTATAGATGGCTGGATGGGGATGTGGACAGAGAGTATTCAGTGCTCAGAGAGAGAGAGAGAGAGAGGATGAGCTAGAGCCAGAGCTACAGCAAGCTCCACTCGAGTCGTAGCAGGCTCCATTCGAGCAGCAATATGCCCCACCTAATCCGCAGCAGGCTCCGCAGTACCTCATAGACCTCATGGCACCTATACCATCCATGCTAGCAGCATTCGAGGAGCGAGTGGCAAACCAAACACAACCAGTTGCACTATCATTCGTAGTTCTACACAACGATCTCCACGAGATCTCATAACTACACAATTGATCTCCACGAGATCACACTCACAACAGTAGCAATCGCAGGAAAGACTCTCTCTTTACAGTAGCCCTATGGCAAGAAGAGAGATTGTACTTGAATCTTGGGATGTGAAAACGAAACAGTGAATAACAAGATGAAAGTTGAAGCTCTTCGAAAACAATAAACTTGAAAGCAAGAGTTTTGCAACTAAAGCTTAGATCTGAAGTAGTTGGGGTGTTGGGTATTTATAGGGAAAGAAAACAGCAGCCAAAACCCCAAAGAATCAGACAAAATCCCCCAAAAACAAGATTTCTGATTTTGTACAAAAACAGTCGTTATAATGTTATAAGTTGACTCAGTAATGTTCATGAGTCGACTCATAAGTAGTCATTACAAGCTAAAAACCAACTTATGAGTCGACTCATAAAATTCATGAGTTGACTCATCATGCATGGGTCGACTCATGAAGTCATGGGTCGACTCAGCAGAAATAAAACATATTTTCTAGCACAGTTTATGAGTCGACTTATGACAGGCATGAGTCGACTCAACCTGATGGGTCGATTCATGATGTTGTGAGTCCACTCATTAGAAACAATTGGAAACTACATAGCAGTTTGTGAGTCGACTCAATACTGTTCATGAGTCGACTCATAAACATGTACACAGAAAATATCAACTTTGAACCTTGTTAAAAATTATCAAATAAATTTAAAAAAATGTGAAACTTTGGGAATAGTTTATAAATATTTTGACAAACTTGTTTAAAAAAATTTTACAAAAAGGTCCTCGTATTTGTTAAAATCATCATTTTAACAAAAGTACCAAAATACGAGTTTTGAAATAGTGCAAGTGTGTGTGATATCCCAAATAGCTTCAAATAAAATCTACAACTACTTGCCTACATTTAAGTACTAGAGAGAAAATAAAATAGGAAATACCTCTCATATAGAAATATATTTCTTGAGTCTTGATATTACTTTAGAGTTGATGAAGCTTTTTAAAGCATATAGTGTTCTTGATAAATATTGCTTTATCATTATGCCTCCATCTCCTTTAGATATTGACGTTGTAGCTCATATTTCATCCAATCCTCTATAAATGGTACTAACAAGCTTAATATTTATATTAACTATAATATCACTCAACAAGCAATTAGTATCGATAATGGTGGTTGTAAATCATCATCAAAACATAAGAGCTAACAATCTCCTCCTTTTTGAGGATGACAACCAACCATTATATTGGAGAGAATAAATATAGCTTATAGATAGTAGCTTGCCCTATCTATGAGCTCCCCCCAACTATGTGCACAAATGAGGAGATTTCTCTCCTCCTTTGTCACCATCAAAATGGGGTATATGAAATTGTAAACATGCAAAAAAACATATGAAGTTCAACTAACCAAGCAAACAAGCAAAACTTTTTACATAATACATAAACCCAAACCATTTCTTATGCGGCAAAAATCTTCTTCACTAAGAGGCTTGGTAAAGATGTCCGCTAATTGAGATTTAGTATCAATATAAACAAGGGATACATCTTGCCTCTCGACATGATCACGTAAGAAATGATGGCGCACATCAATATGCTTGGTTCTAGAGTGCAAAACGGAATTTTTTGAAATGTTTATAGCACTAGTGTTATCACACAAAAATTTTGTATTTTGAAAATACAAATCATAGTCAGCTAAACTTTGTTTCATCCAGAAAAGTTGGGCACAACATAAGCCGGCGGTAATGTATTCTGTTTTCGTAGTGGACAAGGCAACACAATTTTGTTTCTTGGAGGCCCAAGAGAAAAGAGAGTTACCCAAAAATTAACATGTATCACTCGTACTCTTGCGATCTACCTTACATCTGACAAAGTCGGCATCACAAAAACCATAAAGATCAAAAGATGTACTTTTTAAAATAAACCAAGATCAATTGTACCATTGACATATTTAATAATTCTTTTAATTGAAATCAAATGGGACATTTTAGGAGAGTCTTGAAAATGTGCACATTCACACACACTAAACATGATATAAGGTCTACTAGCGGTAAGGTAAAGAAGACTACCTATCATACCTCGGTAAACTTTTTGGTCTACATCCTTACCACTATCATCCGCATCAAACTTGGTACTTATACTCATGGGAGTTAGTGCATGCTTAGAGTCCTCCAATCCGAATTTCTTAACCAATTCTCTAGCATACTTGCTTTGAGAAGTGAATATCCTATCCTTAGTTTGCTTGACTTGAAGCCCGAGAAAGAAAGTGAGTTCTCCCATCATGCTCATCTCAAAATGATCTTGCATAACTTTAAAAAATTCCTTGTATAAAGTTTCATTAGTGGCACCAAAAATAATATCATTAACATATATTTGAACTAAAATAAAATTATTTTTCCTTTTTCTCACAAAAAGTGTATTATCAATTTTCCCTTTAGAAAAGCCATTTTCAAGAAGAAAACTAAAGAGGTGAGAATACCAAGCTCTAGGAGCTTGTTTTAACCCATATAAAGCTTTTTGAACCCGGTAAACATGATTAGGAAATGAATGATCCATAAAACTGGGGAGTTGCGCAACATATACTACCTCTTCTATAGAACTATTTAAAAAGGCACTTTTCACATCCATTTGAAATAATTTAAAATTTTTAAAACTTGCAAATGCTAAGAGCATTCTAATGGATTCCAACCTTACAACTGGTGCAAAGGTTTTATCATAGTCTATGCCCTCCTCTTGATTGTATCCTTAGGAAACTAAACGAGCTTTGTTTCTCATGACTATACCATGTTCATCAAGTTTGTTTCTAAAAACCCATTTAGTTCCAATAACATAAACATTATTAAGTCTAGGAACTAATTTTCAAACATTATTTCTTTGAAAATTGTTTAGTTCATCATGCATTGCTAGAACCCAAAACTCATTTTTTAAAGCATCATTTATCTTTTTTGGTTCTATTTGAGATAGGAAGGCAATATTACCACACTCACTCAAAGCTTTTGAGCGAGTTAGAATCCCTTGTGAAGGATTCCCTATTATTTGCTCCTTTGGATGATTTGGTGCAAATTTTCATGCTTTGGAGAGTTCTTCTTGCTCTTGAATGCTGTTACTTTCTCCATCCTTTTGTGCATTTATTGAGGGTGTTTCATTTAGTTTCAAAAGTTCCAATCCTCTCTCAACATCATCATCATCTTTCCTAGGTAAACCAACTTATAAAATAATATTAGTCTCATCAAAAGTAATGTTTATAGATTCTTCAACAACAAGAGTTTGTTTGTTGAAGACCCTATAAGCCTTACTTCTAGGTTCATATCCTAAGAAAATGTCAATATTAATTTTTGAATCAAATTTATCATGGTGACCTTTAGTGTTCAAGATAAAACATTTACAACCAAAAATACGAAAGTATCCAATAAATGGGGTTTTGTCATAAAATAGTTCATAAGGAGTTTTCTTAAGCTTTGGTCTAATCAAAACATGATTCAAAACGTGACAAACCGTATTGACGGCTTCCGCCCAAAAATATTTTGGTAAATCAAAGGTATTTATCAATGTTCTTGCCATCTCTTGTATGGTGTGATTTTTCGTTCAACAACACCATTTTGTTATGGTGTTCTTGGAGCGGAAAATACATGAGTTATACCACGATGTGCACAAAAATTATTAAAAAGTTTATTTTGAAATTCATCACCATGATCACTTCTAATTTTAACAACTTTTAACTCTTTTTTATTTTCAATTCTTTTGATAAAATATGAAAAATCTTCAAAACATTCATCTTTACTACCAAGAAAGATTATCCATGTAAAACGGGAGAAATAATCAATGATAACAAAAACATAATGTTTACCCCCTAGTAAGGTAACACACATAGGACCAAAGAAATCAAGATGTAATAGTTGCAAAGGTTTAGAAGTTGATAACTCATTAATATATTTGAAGGTAGACTTGGTTTGTTTACCTTTAGCACAATCTTCATAAATGGTATCTTTAATAAAATGTAAGTTTGGTAACCCTTTTACAAGATTCTTTTTGGATAACTTGGATATCAACTCCATATTGGCATGACCAAGCCTCTTACGCCAAATCCAAGGATTCTCATTGACCGCCGTAAGGCATTTGATATCTTGATCTACTAGCTCATTCATCTCAAAAATGTATACATTAGATTTTATATTAGCAACGAAGATAATTTTTCATTTAAGCTAACAATGAACTTATCTGGTTTGAAAGTAAAATCAAAACTTTTATCACTTAATTGGCTAACACTAAGAATGTTATGATTTAGGTCTCTAACCAAATAAACATCCTCTATTACGGGAGAAGGTATCTTACCAATGTATCCAATACCTATAATTTTACCTTTCTCACCACCACCGAAGGAGACGTTACCTCCTTCAATCCTTGATAGGGATGCGAATAGTTCTTTGTTGCCCGTCATATAATGTGAACAGCCGCTATCAAGGTACCACATCTCTCTACGTTGTGTTTGTGATGTTTCCTACATAAGATAAAGATGTTGAAGCTTTAGGTACCCAAATCTTGGGTCCTTGGGTATTAGTATTCTTGGTACCTTTGGGTACCTATATCATTCCATAACAATCATTGTTATTTTTAATCCTACAATGAATGGAGATATGACCATGTTTCATGCAATATGTGCACACAAAATTTTTCTTGTGTGTGGAAGTATAAGATCTATGAGACCTATTTTTTTCAAAGCGATGATGACTAGAATATGCATGAGTAGATTTAATTCTACCACTTTTAATTTCAAGCCTTTCAATTTTAGATCTTAATTGTTTGTTTTCAAATCGAGATCCCCTAATAATTTATCTTTAGAGCAAGTGAGGATTGTAGTTGCTCAAGTTTGGAATCACAAGAAGTATGCAATTTTTTAAAGGAAGAGTATTCTTTTGTCATTCTTTTAAACTCAATGTTTAGCTCTTCTAATGCGGTTGCTAGATCATATTACATATAAAAAGATTCACTTTCGGTATCGGATATTACCTCCTTTTCATGAGCCATAAAGCAAATATTGGGATCATGAAGAGCAATTTTTGCTCCTTCATTACTATCCGAATCACTTGGTTCGGATTCCTTCCATCCGGCATACATGGCTTTCTTCTTCTTGTATTTCAAATATATTTCCTTGAACTTTGGGCAATCTTTGGCGAGATGACCCGGTTCATTACATTCAAAATATTTTTCTACACGTGAAGAAAATTTGTTGTTAGATCAGTGATTAAACTTCTTATTCATTTTTATTAGTCTTGATATTCTTCTAGAGAGGTGAGCTACTTCTCTAGAAAAGTCAACTACACTATTCGAAGATGAGGAGATATCACTAGCTCATTTGAGAGCAATGGTCTTCATTTTTGGGGATGGCTCCTTAATTTCCCATGGGGGCACTTCCTCTTCCTCCTTCCCTTTAAACTTTTTCTTATGAACCTTAAGCTTGCTGATAAGGCCATCGAGAACTAGAGTAGTAAGATCATGAGCTTCCTCTATGACCGTAGCTTTAGGCTCCCACGCCAGAGTCAATGAGCGAAGGATTTTATAGTTCATCTCTTGGATAGTCAATGTCTTATCAAAACCATGCAATTCATTGATTATATTAGTAAAGTGAGAAAACATAGCATCAATGGATTCATTTAGAAGCATTTTAAATAACTCATAATCATGCATAAGCCTACTAATTTTGGACTCCTTAACTTGGTGGTTCCTTCATGTGTAATACATAATTTCTCCCAAATTTCATGTGCGGTTGCACACGTAGAGACCCTATTATACTCATTTAGGAAAAGACCATAAATTAAGGCATTTATGGCCTTCGCATTGAGATTAGCTTGGAGTCTTTCTCCATCGGTCATGGTACTAATCTTGGACTTTTCTACATATTTCTTTTCTATGATATCCAAGATGTCAAGATTAATGCAATGAAGGTAAATCCTCATTCTAGCTTTCCAATAGGCAAAATTACTACTGATGAAAAGTGGGGGTCTAGTGGTGGATTATCCCTCAAGCATATGCATATTCAATGAAGCCTCCATTAGATCTTTCCTTTAAGGTGGTTAGACCAAAACAACTATAGAGACCAAGCTCTGATACCAATTGTTGGACTCTAGAGGGGGGTGATTAAGGTCTTGAGGCAATAATAGTGCAATAAAAAATATGACAAGCAATACACCATAAAATGAAAAGCCAAAGTAAAAGAGATAAGGTAAGAAATCACTATCCAAGTAACGCACGATGTGTTCACGAGCTTTGGTCCGCTGACCTACGTCCCTGCACCCCACTCTCGAGGAGAATCCACTACACAACCCGGTTTGGAAGCTGAAACTTCTTCTACACAACGATCTCCATGAGATCTCACGACCACACAATTGATCTCCATGAGATCATACTCACAACAGTAGCAATCGTAGGAAAGACTCTCTCTTTACAGTAGCCCTATGACAAGAAGAGAGATTGCACTTGAAGCTTGGGATGTGAAAATAAAATAGTGAATAACAAGATGAAAATTGAAGCTCTTTGAAACCAATAAACTTGAAAATAAGATTTTTGCAATTAAAGCTTAGATCTGAAGAAGTTAGGGTGTTAGGTATTTATAGGGAAAGAAAACAGCAGCCAAAACGTAAAGAATCAGACAAAATCCCCCAAAAACGGGATTTCTGATTCTGTACAAAAATAGCCATTACGTTGTTATGAGTCCACTCAGTACTGTTCATGAGTCGACTCATAAGTAGCTATTACAGGCTAAAAACCAACTTATGGGTCGACTCATAAAATTCATGAGTCGACTCATCATGCATGGGTCGACTCATGAAATCATGGGTCGACTCAGCAGAAACAAAACACATTTTCTAGCATAGTTTTGTTGGCCTTCTTGTTTTGATTATGTTTAACAAATAATTTATTACTAATATTGTTTGTCTAGTATTTGTGTTTTCTTATTTATTGTAGACAAGCAACGAGTTGTAGGTTGGTTGTATTGCGCCCTCACGATGATATCAAAAGGAGGTTGGCGGAATATCGGAGTGAAGCTACGTAATTCAAATTGAAAATCCAACTTCTAGCTTCATCCGCAAGTGTACCAAGTTGAGCTACATCGAAGATCAATCAAGCTTGAGAATATTTAGTTTAGGTTTTATATTATGTGTGTTAGTACTTTAAGCTCAATCATATATACACACACATATTTGGTTTTTATATATATAGTTATATATATACACAAGTTTTGGTTTATGAATTTAACAATCATTGTATACATATTTCATTAAGTCTATAAAATTATTTCATAGGGTTTCAAAACATTATTTAAGTCAAAACATTAAATTTCATGTATATCACATTTTTATGTTTTGGACACACTTGCAAAATACATGAGTTTTCACAAATGGGAAATTCAATTTGAGAAATTCTTTTTCTAACATGTTCAATTTCATGTTTATAAATGTTTTCCAAAGTTTTATCAATTTTGGAGTTAATTTGTTATGATTATTTGAATTTACAAAATCAAGTTTTTAATAAGCACATGTTCGTGCACATGTTCGTGCATGTTTTTGCAAAACAGATACGTTTTCACAATTGGGAAATCTGATTTAAAAAATTTCTTTGTTTACATATTCATCATCATATATACAAATATTTCCCTAAGTTTTACTAATTTTGGGGTTGTTTTGTTATTTTCAATTGAATTTACAAAACCGTATTTTTAGCAGTTTTTTTAGAAACTATATATCTGTGTTCAAATATTTATTTATCTCAATTAGGAAGTGATATTTTATAAATTCTTTTTGTAAAATGTTTATCTACATGTCTAAAACCTTCCCTCAAAATTTTATGAGTTTTGGAGTTTATTTACTATTTTTAATTGATTTTACAAAGTCAGATACGCAAATTTCCAGAATCTGTTAAAATCAGAAACTGTCCGTGAACAGTGCGGTCGACAGTGCTATGGTATGGTCGACCGCCGAACAGTAAATCAGCCTCCAATGGCTAGTTTCCAGAGTTGTTTTTGAGCTAGTTTTTTAGTCTTTTCTTGGCTTTCTCTTGGCTTTGGGATTGCATATAAATACCCCTCTATATCTCAGTTCTCATAACCATCCAAGAAATGTTTTAAACAAGTTTTAAAAGAGTTTAAGTTTGGTTTAAAGTTTGTTTGGTTTGTGAAGATTATTTTAGAAGTGGAGGAGATCATCTACAATTGATTGAGCTTCATCTTAATCCATCTCTCCATCTTGTTTTTCAGAGAAGAATTTCTAAACTCATATCTAGCTTTACATTTACATATTTGTTTGATTATCTTTTTTTAAAGCTAGTTTTTACATTGAGTTTAGATTTAATAAATCTTATTGCTACATGCACCCACTTGAGCTTATTGTATTTTTATACATAGTATATTTAGGATTGGTGAGAGTTGTAACAATTGAGTGTGAGCTTTCATTGTGTTCTCATCCATATTAGAGAACAAACAATTGTTGAAATTGTATTTTAGTATGAGATTCACTTTGTAATACACTTGTACACCAAGAGGAGTGTGTGGTGAGAGACGGGGTCAAATCCAAGAGGAGTGGCGTCGGTTGACAAACCTAGGGATAGGTTGTATCTGAGCACTTGAGGAGGAGGATACGGGCTAGGCCAACACTTAGAGAGTGTAAAGTGGGATTACAAGAGTGTGTGAGTTGTAGAGTTTTCGATAAACTAAAAAACCATATTATGAGGTGTAAACGTTATTCAGGTGAGCGTAGAAAACCCGGTTATGATAGTAAAGATCTCCTCGAGGTGAGGAGCGGAGACGTAGGTCGTGGGGACCGAACTCCGTAATCATATCGTTTGTTTGTGATTGCATTGGCGCACTTATTTTTATGTTCATATATTATATCGCCTTTGTATATTTCTTGTTGATTATATTGCCCACTATCTAGTTTAGATTGTTACCATTGTGTTAATTATATATCCTTACATATATCCCATAGTATATCTCATTGCTACGATATTTACATTTGTTCATATTGCTTATTCTTGCTTATAACTTATTGTATATCTATCTTACAAGAATAAATTATTAATTAGTTTTAATTGGTATAAAATCAGATTAGATTAGCATAAGACCCTAATCAGCCCCCCTCTAGGGCCTAACAAGTTTATGAGTCGACTTATGACAGACATGAGTCGACTCAACCTAATGAGTGGACTCATGATGTTGTGAGTCGACTCATCAGAAACAATTGGAAACTACGCAGCAGTTTGTGAGTCGACTCAATATTATTCATGAGTCGACTCAATACTGTTCATGAGTCGACTCATAAACATGTACACATAAAATATCAACTTTGAACCTTGTTAAAAATTATCAAATAAATTCAAAAAACGTAAAACTTTGGGAATAGTTTATAAACATTTTGACAAACTTGTTTGAAAAGGAATTTTGCAAAAAGGTCCTCGTATTTGTTAAAATCGTCATTTTAACAAATGTACCAAAATACGAGTTTTGAAATAGTGCAAGTGTGTGTGATATCCCAAATAGCTTCAAATGAAATCTATAACTATTTTCCTACATTTAAGTACTAGAGAGAAAATAAAATAGCAAATATATCTCATATAGAAATATATTTCTTGAGTATTGGTATTGCTTTAGAGTTGATGAAGCTTTTTAAAGCATATAGTGTTCTTGATAAACATTGCTTCATCACTATGCCTCCACCTCCTTTAGATATTGACGTTGTAGCTCATATTCCATCCAATCCTCCATAAATGGTACTAACAAGCTTGATATTCATATTAACTTCAATATCACTCAATAAGCAATTAGTACCGACAATGATGGTTGTAAATCATCATCAAAACATAAGGGCTAACAACCATGACTCACCCCACCATCAGTTACAGTTGTAGAGCAGGAGATTTGGCTTTGCCTAGTCGACAGGTACCAGAAGATGAGGGCACCAGAATTTTAGGGATCGTCAGATTCGCTTGTAGCCCTCAAGTGGAAGGAAGATGTAGGAAATATTCTAGACTTGCTTGATGGGGATTAAGTCCAGAAGCAAAGGCTAGCAGCTTTCAGCCTAAAGGATGATGCCGGGGGATGGTATAGGTTTTAGTTCACCCCAGAGCAACGGATGACACTTTCATGGAAGGAATTTTGTCTATTTCTTCGACAAGCAGTACGTCTCTTCTGCGGCACGGGCCGAGAAAGAGCTGGAGTTGTTCAGACTGGAGCAGGGAGATATGTCCATAACAGATTACGAGAGCTAGTTCATGAGTCTACTTTGATTTACAGGCATGTAGCAGTAAGGAGAGCGCTAGGCTCAGGTGTTTCTTATGGGGCTTCATCCAAGCCTACAATGCTACCTCGTGTCTAGGAGATTTTACTCAGTTAGAGAGGTAGCAGATGCAGTCATTGCGCAGGAGACAAAGACTGCGATGTTCTAGAAAAACAAGAAGGGTAACACTAAGTCAGGGCAGCAGAGTGACAAGGGTAAGAGACATTTTGCCGGACCTAGAGGACCCTAGCAGCGGGGTAAGGATTTTTAACACCAGCAGCAAGGTTAGTCCAAGAGAGGACCACAGCATGATCAGAGAGCACCGTAGCAGTGCAAGATTTAGGGTGCATATTACAATTGTAACAAGATTGGGCATAAGGCCAGGGATTGTCGTAGTGCACCAACAAGAGGCCAGCAGGGCAGAGGCCAGGGCTAGCAACAAGGAAGAGGACACGGGCAACAGCAAAATCATGGTCAGTGTCAGTAGCAGAAAGGTCGTGGTTATGGCCAGCAATAGAGGATAGAGGCACCACCTACTATTTCAAGGATTCAGGGGCCAGCAGGCCAGATTTGTGCCATTCAGAAGATTGCTGAGGGATAGATAGTCTCATATGTTCCCCAGCTAGTAGTTCAGCAGTCGCCAACCACCGGCAAAGTTTATGCAGTTGTACTATGCGACCATGGTGCGGGTGGAGCAATAGTGGAAGGTACTTTCTTAGTGAATTCTTTTCCAACTCGGATCTTGTTCGATTCAGGAGCTTCGTATTCCTTTATCTCTCATACCTTCATGGATAGGCTTCAGGTAGTTGCATATCCCTTAGACGTTCCGTTATTTGTTCCTACTCCTTTAGGGGAGGTATCCCTATTAGAGAGTATCTGTAGGAGATGTATCATCAGTCTAGATAAGTCCGAGTTCATCATCGATTTAATTGTTTTGTGGATGTCAGAGTTTGACGTTATTCCTGGTATGGATTGGCTATCATCCTATCATGTCAGTATCGACTGTTTTGCTAAAACAGACAGCTTGCGGGCGTCCGATGGGTCTGAGCTAATCGTAGCGACCTCACAGGGTAACCATATTGTGGAGTCATTTCTGACGTACATCGAGGAGGTGATGCCGAGGGACCGGAGTGCTGATTTTTGCAAGACTAGAGTTGTCTCAGATTATCAGGATATCTTTCAGGACATAACTGGGTTACCTCTTATAAGAGAGGTTGAGTTCTGCATCGAGTTACAGTCGGGCACAACACCGATATCTCGAGCACCCTATCGTATGACACCTGCTGAGATGAGGGAGCTACAGACTCAACTAGATGAGCTTTTATCTTAGGGATTCATTCGCCAGAGTCATTCTCTATTGGGAGCGTCGGTCCTTTTCATGAAGAAGAAGGACGGTAGCATGCAGTTATGCATATATTATCGTGAGTTGAACCAAGTTATCATCCGGAACAGGTACCAATTGCTGATGATTGATGACTTATTCAACCAGCTATAGGGAGCATAGTATTTCTCAAAGATTGATCTATGTTCTGGTTATCATCAGTTGCGGGTTTGGGAGATGGATATTCTCAAGACCGTCTTT
Source organism: Asparagus kiusianus (assembly GCA_022839385.1). Lineage (NCBI taxonomy): Eukaryota > Viridiplantae > Streptophyta > Magnoliopsida > Asparagales > Asparagaceae > Asparagus > Asparagus kiusianus. Next base: position 447,646 of record BQKN01065888.1, on the reverse strand, counting down.
CTGACTTGATATGGGTCCTTTGAGTTTCTTTTCATGTCATTTGGGCTGACCAATGCATCCGCAGTATTCATGGATTTGATGAATCGGGTTTTCTGTTCATACTTGGACCAGTTCGTGATCACTTTTATCGATGACATCCTCATATATTCGAGATCAGAGGCAGAACACGAGCAACATCTTCGATTAGCTTTGCAGACCTTGCGGGAGCATCAGTTATATGTCAAGTTTAGCAAGTGCGAGTTTTGGCTATATGAGGTCAGATTTTTGGGCCACATCATCAGCAGAGAGGGCATTGCAGTGGATCCCGCAAAAGTGGAGGCAATACTAGACTAGAAGCCGCCGAAGACCGTTTCAGAGATCCGTAATTTCTTGGGTTGGCAGGCTATTATAGGAAGTTTATTTAGGACTTCTCGAAGATTACGATGCCGCTTACATGCCTTACAAAGTAGAGTGTATAGTTTGTTTGGGGCACAGAGTGTCAGGAGGCCTTTGAGACCTTGAGGGCTAAGTTGACTACAGTACTAGTGTTGATTATTCCGAGCCGTGATAAGACTTTTGTTGTTTACACGGATGCGTCATTGTCGGGTCTTGGAGATGTTTTGATGTAGACCCAGAGAGTAGTGGCCTACATTTCAATACAATTGAGGACTCATGAGAAAAATTATCTCACACATGATTTGGAGCTGGCAGTAGTAGTCTTCGCACTGAAGACATGGATATATTATTTGTATGGAGTGCAGTTCGAGCTTTTCATGAATTATCAAAGTTTAAAGTACATCTTCTCTCAGAAAGAGTTAAATTGGAGACATCAATGATGGGTTAAGTTTATTAAGGATTATGAGCTCGCACTTCAGTATTATTCGGGAAAAAGCAAACGTTGTAGTAGACGTGTTGAGCAGGAAGCGTCAGCATCGGATAGCGGCTTTGAGATGCTCGTTGTATCGAGATCTTCACACTCTTCACCAGTTTGACTTTAGGCTAAAGATCGACGGGAGCAGCGTATTTTTGGGAGCTTTGTCAGTGCATCTATCTTAGAGTGATAGAGTAGTCAGAGCTTAGCTAGAGGACTCTTGGATTAAAATCCAAAAGGAGAAGATTTCCAAACAGCCAAAGGCTGACTGGACCGTTAGAGAAGATGGAGGTCTTCGAATGAAGGGCCGATCAGTGATGCCAAGTGATCCACAGCTGAAGAAAGAATTATTTGATGAGGCGCATCGTACCAGATACACAGTGCATCCAGGTACAACTAAAATGTATAAGGACCTGAAGAGACAATTTTGGTGGAGCGACATGCGTAGGGAGATTGCATAATATGTGACTAAGTGTTTTACCTACCAGCAAGTAAAGACAGAACATCAGAGACCAGCAGGAACCCTACAGCCCTTACCCATTCTAGAGTGAAAGTGGGCATATATATCTATGGATTTCATTGTAAGATTGTTGAGATTAAAGAAGGGGAACAATTTAGTTTGGGTGATAGTGGATCGGTTGATGAAGTCGGCACATTTCATTCTAGTGAAGATGACTTATACGGCGGAGACTTATGCGATGATATTCAACCAAGAGATAGTGAGATTACATGGAGTTTTAGAGACGATTGTAGCAGATCGAGGTTTGGTTTTTACTTCATATTTCTAGAGGAGCTTACAGAATTCTTTTGGTGGCCAATTGTCGTATTCTAGTGTTTTCCACCCGCAGACAGATGGACAAACAGAGAAAGTCAACTAAGTGTTGGAAGAAATGTTGTAGGCATGCATTATAGATTTCCACGGTAGCTAAGAAGACCACATCCCACTGATTGAGTTTGCTTATAACAACAGTTATCAAGCGACTATTGGCATGGCACTGTATGATGTATTGTACGGGAGGCCTTGTAGATCCTATTTGTTGGGCAAAGCTAGAGGACAGCCCATTGTTTGGACCGGAGCTAGTGAGACAGACCACAGAGAAGGTAGCAAAGATTTAGGAGCGCATTCTTACAGAGCAGAGTCGTCAAAAGAGTTATGCAGATCAGCGACGATGACCGCTAGAGTTCCAGGTTGGGGACTATGTATTGTTAAAAGTGACACCAATGAAGGGAGTTTAGTGATTTGGAAGACAGGGAAAGCTTGCCCCGATGTATATTGGTCCGTTCAGGACAGTGAAGTGCATTGGAGCCGTTTCAAATCGGCTAGATCTTCCAGCATCGATGTCGAGTATACACGATATCTTTCATGTTTTGATGCTTAAGAACCATCTACGTGACGAGGAGCAGCAACGAGTGTTAGACGCACCAAAGATTGAAATTCATGATGATTTAACTACTATTAAAATTCATGTGTGTATTCTTGCCAAGGAGGACAAAAAGCTTAAAAACAAAGTGATTCCCTTATTTAAAGTTCAATGGATCCAGAAGGGAGCTGAAGAGGCTTTTTGGGAGCGCGAAGAGGATATGTATCGCGACTACCCGTACCTATTTGAGCAGGTAAAATGATTGATTATGATTTGCTCTTGTTTACGATTTGGTCATATTTATATTTAACGTTAGAATGGAGATACTAACACTTAGCTTCTAATCATTCGGAACACATGATATATATATGAGGGGTTCCTTGTTTGGACTTTTAGCCCGACGTACTAGTTCCGCTTAGTTAGGAGTTAAGTGGGAGTATTCGTATTCGAGATGGTTAAGTATAGATATTGCTATATTTTATATCTAGGTTTAATGGTACGAGATGTGTACGGGAGGGTTTTCTTATCTGAATTATTCCCTCCTGGTGCTTTTCTCATATTATTAATCCCTAAGATACGATCGCAGAATTTTGGGGACAAAAATCTTTAAAAAAATAGATCAATTCTTTGTATCCTATAGTTTTAAAGAACAATCTTAATACTTAAACTAGGTTTTAAGGCTCAATAAAATCAAATAAAACTTAGTAAAAACTAAAAAAAATGTGGATGAGATTGAAGGAGATGAAGCTCACCTCAAAACTCGCTGGAATAACCAAAAGTGCAAGAAAACACGATCTCCTTCGACAAATGCTGACGATCTCACCCTCTTCTCAGTATTTGCTTCATAGAGCTCTTCAAAATCACCAAAATATGATCTAGGGTTTTTTGAGGGGAGATGGTGATTGCTAGGGTTCATAAATATGATGTAAAAGAAAGATTTTCGTGATATATATATATATATATATATATATATATATAT
>BQKN01065888.1:414602-444056 GCA_022839385.1 Asparagus kiusianus | reverse complement strand
ATATATATATATATATATACGTAGTTGTTTTCCACTATTTCAAGTGGTCTTCTCACACTCCTATTTGAGTTTTTTTGTTTTAAAATATAATTTTTTAAAAACCATGGAACAAAAAATTTAATTTCTTATTTAAAGTCAAGTTCTGCATAGTACTTGTCTACCCAATTTAATTTGGTCTTTTTTCAAAAAAAATTAAAAAACCATTTTCGAAAATCTTTGTGTTTTTCTAGGTAAATTCTTCATTAAGAATTTTCCTTATAAAACTTCCTTTTTCAAAATTCATTATTTCATCCTAAAACTCATCTCCGTATTAGGAGGAGAAACTTTATCCTTATATAAAGGATGAGGAATACTATTACCGGATATATTTATCCCTTGAACAGAACTGGTTCTATAAGATCCAGATCGAGACAATGAATTTCTGGCAGATGTTGCCACGTTAGATATTCTGACAGTTCTGGATGGGTTAAATGTTATTTCAACCTCTCCATCTGTTGTTTGAACAATTTGATCAATATCTTGATTAATAATGGGCAATGGTTGAACGGCGTTGGGTATAACCCAATTTTCAGGGAAATTTATTTCATCCCATTTTATTTGCCTATTAATAGCAACATTAGAAGATAAAGCATTTGATTCTACCAGAACGGTTTTACCTGGTTTAGAATGATTTTTAGCCTTAGGGGCTAAGGTGTTAAGAACTTTATAGTGAATCCTATAAATGATAGCAATAGTTTCAGATCTAGGAATAAAATTATAACAATGCGTCTTTATATTAAGACTAATAGATTCGAGTATATTCAGATCGGTTAAGGATAGACTTAAATTAGGATAAACATTAAAATACACCGGTCCATTACAGAGACTGGTTTCCATAATTCCTATTAAAGATTAGGTCCAGTTCAAACATCTTGAGTCTCTAAGGCAGACTAATAAAGATGCATTAAGACCAGATAAGGTCAGGGGTCTAAAGGCAACTTGAATTAAACCCACATGTATGTATTTATACTTATCCAGATATGGATTTACATCCGTAACACCTAACAGTTGGATGGTCTGTTCTTGCCTATCGACTGTAGTAGTCCTTTCTAGGGTTTTTATATTTGTCAAAGACTTATAGTCTAGAAAACCAATTTTATAGTCCTTATTAGGTACATCTGGTATGGTCCACTTATTAAGTGATTCTATGTCAGTCTCATATTCAGTTAACTGAGTATTTTTAACTTTTTCATTCCAGTATAACTGGTTTTATGAGCCGAACTCTCTGCAAGGTCTGACATGTTTTTCTCTTGTAGTTTTATCTTTTACCAGTAAGGAGGTGGAAAATTATTTTTCTTTTGATTCTCTAACTATCAGCGTAAACACTTACACATCTGTCAACGACTTACACTACCTTAAACAGCCTATCCGGCAACAATGGGATTTACACAGCGCGACTTTTTTGACGTTCCATAAGCAGCAAACCAAGTTCATAATCAGAGAATTAAAAGAACATATAATATTCTACATTCTTACAAGCTAACTAATAAAAAAATAAACTGTAAGATAGAAATTTAAGCAGACATGCAGAAATAAATCATGGCTCTGATACCAAAGGTGATTCTAGACGGCTCTCTGAGGCTCAATCTAGAATTTTTATCTGCTTATGAAGCTGGGCTTTTACCTTTAAGGTTTGGTGGATTATTGAAGATTTCGGTCCAAATATCTTCAGGGTCTTGAGCATCTTGAATAGGGGTGTCTTCTTCCATAGAAGGCGTATGACTATGAGTCTCATTATCATCAAAGGCTTCAAAGAATTGCCTCTTGAAATGTTCTAAGCACTTTTGTTTAATTTCTGTTTCAGTGTTTTGAGGATATTTCCTCCTCATTATTTTTGCAATTTTCATCATCGGATTGTCTTTCTTAATCTCTTGAGTCATATGAGACTCAATAATAGATGTATTTTTCTGTATAATTTCTTCAAGTTGTTTCACCTTAGTATCAAGGCATATTCCATTCCACCATTTGCAGTAATATTTTCTTCTCAGAACGGGCATATGAGAAGGGGTACAATCACAAATAATAGACTAATTCTAGATCCATGGGATCTCAACTTCAGCAAAGAAGTGTATTAAACACATACCATCTATATGCTGGCTTTCGTCTATTCTTACAAGAATAGGATGGGAATCTACCCAAGAAGAGTATAACTTCATTAAAGGTTCGGGAATAATGCCAATTTCAATTCCATATATTTCCCTCCATTTATAGAACCAAGTAGGAACGCCCTTTTGAAGAGCTTCAGGACAGATCTTGATAAGCCATGTGTGTTTCTGTTTTGGATTCTGATATAAGAATATCTCATTAAAGGCCTGTTTATAGTCCCAGTAATTGAAGTTATAAACTTCTTTTGTATTTTTAACTCTGACAAATGGCAGCTCCTGATTTGGATTTAATGCCTAATTTCTAGGAAGTATAACTTCCTGAATAATACATTTGCTAAAGCTTAGGGGAACAGAATGATTATCTGTTGTCCAAAAATGCGTAATTTCCATACCCTTTTGCATTAATAGGGTTTTCATCCATGCTCTTGATTTTAACGATAAAGTTGGATAGTAGGTATCCTGCAGATATCTCTGCCTTAGTTTTTCGGGATGATTCATCAATGGAACATCCTCTTGTTCTAGATACAGAACAATATCAGACTGGGGTTTTTCAACCCATTCTGTCTCTTATTTTACTATAGAAGTAAAAGGTTCAGGAGTATGTTTCTGTGTCAGAAGATCATTTATGCCTTTATAAAAGGCTTGAGATGGATGCGAAGCATTATATTTTTTCAAAATAGTTCGCCATGAACTGGGCTGAGATGGAGTATAACTCCTTTTAGAACTATTATGGCCTATAAGGCCATATACATATATATACATATGTGTATGTACACACACACACACACATATATATATATATGTAAAACAATTCAAAAAGACCCGAATCGAAATAAGACTGAGAAACTGGCCTCGTCAGTCGACTGACCTGAGGCATTTTCTAGCCTACAGGTTTTGCCTGTGTGTGCATGTTTTCACTTGTTTTGTGTTTGTTTAACACTTGTATGCTCTCATATATACACTTGACTAATCACAAATCAATTACTAGCATGCTCATTCATTAATAAATAATATTTATCATAATATAACTTATTTATTACTATTTATCATAATATTTTAAAAATTATGGGGTTTTACATTCACCCCCCTTAAAAGAATTTCGTCCTCGAAATTCTGCAATCATATGTTAGTTATTAATAATATGAGAAAAGCACGTTGAGGGGTTAACCCAGACAAGGAAACCCTCACATGCATACCTCGTACTATTAATATCCAGATATGAATTACAAGCGATATTTACACTTAATAATCTAGAATGTAAATACTCCCACTTAACCCCTAATTAAACGAAACTAGTACGTCGCGCAAAAATCCAAACAAGGAACCCCCATGTATATACCATGTGTTCCGAATGATTAGGAGCTAAGTGTTAATATCCACATTCCAACGTTAAATGCAAATGTTGCCATTAAGACAAAATAAACAGAAACAAATCATAGTTGACATTATACCTGCTCAAACAGGTACGGGTAGTCACGGCGCATATCCTCCTCGCGCTCCCAAGAAGCATCCTCAGCTCCTTTCCTGTTCCACTGAACTTTGACTAATGGAATCATTTTATTTCTATGCTTCTTATTCTTCTTAGCAAGAATACGAACTGGGATCTCAATAGTAGTCGAATCTGTCGGAAGCTCAATCGTTGGTGCATCTAACACTCTCTGCTGCTCATGTCACGTAAATGCTTCTTGAGCATCGAAACATGAAAAATGTCATGCTCTTCCGACATCAATGCTAGAAGATCTAGCTGGTTTGAAACGGCTCCAACATGTTCTACAATCCGGAACTGTCTAATGAATCTTAGGGCAAGCTTTCCCCATCTGCCAAATCGCAAAACTCCCTTCATAGGTGACACCTTCAACAAAACAAAATCTCCAACCTGGAACTCTAAAGGGCATCGTCTCTGATCTGCTAGCTCTTCTGCTGACTCTGGGCTATGAGAATATGCTCTCGAATTAATGCCACCTTCTCTGTAGTCTGCCTCACGAGCTCTGACCCAAGTAGCAAGCTGTCCTCCGGCTCTACCCAATAAATCATGGATCTACAAGGCCTCCCATGTAATAATTCATAAGGAGCCATGCCTATAGTAGATTGATAACTATTATTATAGGCAAATTCAGTCAATAGAATATGATCCTCCTAGCTACCCTAGAAATCAATAACACATTCCCCCAACATGTCCTCTAATACTTGGTTCACTTTCTCTGTTTGTCCATCTGTTTGCGGGTGGAAAATACTACTATATGATAGCTGGTTACCGAAAGAATTCTAGAAGCTTTTCCAAAAATGAGATGTGAAAATTAAGCCACGATTTGACATAATTGTCTCTGGGACTCCATGCAAATGTACAATCTCCTGGATGAAAACCCTCGCAAAAGTCTCCGCTGTGTAGGTCGTCTTAACCGGCAAGAAGTGCGCCGACTTCGTCAGTCGATCAACAATCACCCAAATTGAATTGTTTCCTTTGTTAGGCCTCAGTAAGCCTACAATGAAGTCCATTAAAATATCTGCCTACTTCCACTCAAGAATAGCTAAATGTTGTAGGGTACCCGCGGGTCTCTGATGTTCTGCCTTCACTTGCTGACATGTAAAACATTTTGCTATATACTCTACAATATCCCTACTCCTACCACTCCACCAAAAATATCTTTTTAGGTCCTTATACATTTTCGTTATGTCTAGATGCACTGTGTACCTGGTGTGATGTGCCTCATCAAATAATTCATTCTTCAACTGCGGAATATCTGACACCACTAGTCGGCCTTTCATTTGAAGGCCCCCATCTAATCTGATGGTCCAATTAGCCTTCGGCTCTTTAGAAATCTCCCCCTTTCGGGTTTGAATCCAAGAGTCCTTTGCCTAAGAACTGATCACTCTATCAAACCACGATGGTTGTACGGCTAATGCTCCTAAAAATGCGCTGCTTCCGCCAATCTTCGGCCTAAAGTCAAATTGACTAAGAGTGAGAAAATCTCAATACAACGAGCACCTTAAAGCTACAAGCCCGTGACGACGCTTCCTACTCAATGTGTCTGCTACAATGTTCACCTTTCTCCGATAGTATTGAAGCACGAACTCGTAATCCTTGATGAACTCTACCCAGCACCGTTGCCTCTGATTGAGTTCCTTCTGGGAGAAAAGATACTTCATACTCTGATAGTCTGTGAACAGTTCAAACTAAACTCCATAAAGATAATTTCTTTATGTATTTAGTGCGAAGACCACTGTTGCTAACTCCACGTCATGTGTGGGATAATTCTGCTCATGAGTCCTCAACTGTCGTGAAATGTAAGCTACTACTCTTTGGGTTTGCATCAAAATACCTCCTAGTCCTGACAAAGATGCATCTGTGTAGACCACAAAGGTCTTATCACTGCTCGGGATGATCAACACTAGCGACGTAGTCAACTTAGTCTTTAAAGTCTCAAAGGCCTTCTGGCAATCTGGTCCCTAAACAAACTAAACACCCTTCTTCGTAAGGCGTGTCAACAGGGTAGCAATCTTCGAAAAGTCCTGGATGAACTTCCTGTAATAGCCGGCAAGACCCAAGAAGCTATGAATCTTTGTCACGATCTTCGGCGGTTCCCAATCAAGAATTGCTTCCACTTTTGCCGGATCTACTGTAATGCCCTCCTTACTAATAACATTGCCTAAAAATCTGACTTCTGATAGCTAAAACTCGTATTTGCTAAACTTAGCATACAACTGGTTCTCTCGCAAAGTTTGTAATGCCAGACAAAGAATTTGCTCATACTCGACCTCTGATCTCGAATAGATGAGGATGTTGTCAATGAAAACAACCACGAAGTCGTCCAAGTATGGATGGAAAACCCGGCTCATCAAATCTATGAATACTGCAGGTGTATTGGTTAGCCCAAATGGCATGACAAGGAACTGGAAAGACCCATATCGAGTCAGAAAGGCGGTCTTAGAAATATCCATCTCCCGAACCCGCAACTGATGATAGCTAGAACGAAGATCAATTTTTGAGAAACACTATGCTCCCTATCACTGGTTGAATAAGTCATCAATTCTTGATAGTGGATTCTTGTTCCGGATGGTGACCTTATTCAACTTGTGGTAATCGATACATAATCGAAGGCTGTCGTCCTTCTTCTTCACGAAAAGGATCGGTGTTCCCTATGGAGAATAACTCTGACGAATGGAACCTTGAGCAATGAGTTCTTCTAATTGAATCTGTAGCTCCCTCATCTTAAAAGGTACCATACAATAAGGTGCACGACAGATCGATGTTGTGCCCAACTGCAACTCGATACAAAACTTAACCTCTCTCACTGGAGGTAATCTAGGTATGTCCTGAAAGACATCCTGATACTCTGAGATGACTTTGGTCTCGCTCAAATTAGCACCCCAAACCCTTCATGTTCCGCCTCCCCCCACGAGCGGTTGTCGGAGTGTTTCTCCAACAGCCACGTGGCATACTGCTCCCTCTCATGTCCCTTTCCCTAACCTAGCCCCTCCTCCCTCTTCTAACCCATCATTTCCACCAACCTCCTCCTCAAACCTGATTACAAAAAACCCTAGATCCACTGCTCCCCTCCCCCAAAACCCTCAGACCCACCCCCCCTCAAACCACTAGATTCGTCGCCCAGCTCCCCTGTCGCTCAGCCGTCTCAGCACACATCAGCCCCCTAGCCACCACCAGATATCCCTCATCCTCCTCATGCCCTTCCAATCCAGTCCCCCCTCCCCCCTATTTTAGCCGTCGCAACCCAGGCACCGCCACAACCCCATGCTCAGCAACCGCAACCCCAAATACTACACCCAGCTACCCGCCTTCCCCCGTCATCCTCCTCTTAGAACTCCCCCCCCCTCCTCAGATATTTTTTATGCCCAAATGACTAAATGGTCGCGAGGGACTAGGTTCGTTCGCTTTCATGCCAAAGATATTGAATCGTTTGCTCGCCTCCCTAGCACAGGTATTAATGTCATTTGTGGATCTCACGAGGGTATTCCAGCATCCTCCTTTGTTAACTCTGACCTCTTGATATTGGAGAATCTTTATGCCAACGCATTGGTGATGAAATTTTATGGCGGCCGCCCCTCCCTCAAGTCCGGCCACAAGGAGATCTCGACCTGGGGAATTGAAAGCCCATTTTCTATTGGTCCCCTCTCTTCTAGGGTCTTTTTGCTCAGAATTTAGGAGGAAGTAGACCTATTGAAAGTCCTCACCAGACCCTCCTCATCCCTAATCACCTTCCCATATAAAATTTTTAGATGGCATAATCTAAGACACATCACAGAAGGCTCTTGTATGGCGCCTGTTTGGGTATCATTGTCAAGATTGCCGCTCCATTGCTTCGTTCTGGAGTTTCTAGAAACTGTAGCAAACAAAATTGGGTGATTCCTATGCCTTGACAAAGCCACAACTATGCTTGCTTGCCCTAGTGCAGCGAGAATGTGTGTGGAACTGGACCTCAGAAAACTGCCGCCTCATTTCATTTGGGTAGGATTATTTGACGACTTTAAACAGCCAATTGTATATGACAAAGTACCGAAATTCTATGTCGGGTGCCATGTCCAGGGCCACACAAGTGTAGAGTGCTCCAAGCAAAACTTGGACCCCCAGCCCCAAGTTATAGGCCGATCAGCAGCTCCGCAGAAGGGCACACCAGCTGTTCATCGATATGCTTCAGAGAAGTCCTCAGTTTTATCTCAAGTCCACCCTCCTTCCAGAGCATCCACACACATCCTCCAGTCCACTCCAACACAAAGTCCAGGTCCTCCCTCTTTAGAGCATAATTTACTATCTATCCTACCCCAACCTCTTGTCTTCTCTGCCTAAGAAGCACCACCCACTCACCAAGCAGCGCCGACACTCTCTTCATCCAACCACCAACCTACTATTGATCAGAATCTCCTCCGAGCCCAACCCCTCCCCGCAGCAGCAGCCCCTTCAACACCGATTGTTCCTGCACTAGGAAATTATCTCCCATCCCATCCACCCACGCCCCAATCCCATTCGGCTGTAGAATTGCCCCAGCTCGCTACGCCTTTGGTCGTGCACACCGCTCAAGCTGATGTGCCCCCTCCGCTGATGCTCAACTCAAATAGTTTCCTACCACTATAGATCAGAATCCCCTTCAACCCCAGCTCTAGTTTCCACGTATAATGCAAGTTCCCCTCCAGTGCACACCTCCTATTCAACCAAATGACTCTCTACCGCAGTAATCACATTCAGCTGCTCTCAGCCTTTCCTCCTCCATCCGCGCCAAGTCCTGTCCATCTTCCGCAGCAAACCCCCCCCCCCCCCCAACACCAGACCCGCAATCATCATCTATTCCCCCTTCGTCGACTAAGAATCAGCTAGGATGGTCACCCATCCCCCTACCGCCAAATCTGCATTATTCTTCCGCCCCCCTCCACCTTCGAGATCTCGCTCAAAATTTCGCAAGCACAAATCAGTCACATCCATGCTACAACAGTCTAATCTAGCAGCTAACCATGAACTTTGGAAAGCTATTAACTACCAAATTGCCCTCATTGATCAAGCTCGCCTTACAGTAAATGAGACTGAGATATGAAAGGCCCTAGAGGGGGAGTGAATATGGTTTATGGATAAAGAATATGCAATTAAAAGATTTTCCAACAAACCACAAACATATATAAAGTGCAATAACAATAAAAGAGAGTAGGGGTTAGAAATAGTTAGCCAATTGATGACACGCGGTATGCTCATGAGGTTTGGTCCTCTGATCTACGTCCTCGCTCCCCACTCTCGAGGAGAAATCTACTAACACACCAGGTTTGGAAGCCGGAACTTCTCTACACAACGATCTCCACTGAGATCTCACAACCACACAGTAGATCTCCACGAGATCAAGCTCACAATAGTTACAAATGGAAGAAAAGCTCTCTCTTACAGCAGCCCTACAGCAAGAGGAAGAGATTGCAAGTGAAGCTTAGGATGTGAGATTTGAAAGTGTGAAAACAATTGAAAGTTGAAGCTCTTTTGAATAATAAACACAAACTCAAGAGACTTTTTAATGCTTGCTTGGTTACTGAAGTTAATAGGGTTGGTGGGTATTTATAAGAAGTAAAGATGACAGCCAAGCCCTAAAGAAATAGAAAAAATTACTAAAAAACCAAGAAACATGATTCTGTACAGAACTAGCCGTTGGAGGCTTACCAGTCGACTGACGGGTTTCATCAGTCGACTGATGAGCTGACAATTATAGGCAATTTCAAGCTCATCAATTGACTAACAGGATCATCAATCGACTGATAAGATCATCAGTCGGATGGTTAGTCGACCAAATAAGAAGCATAAATTTTTTAAGATTCGGGCGGGCATCATCAGTCGACTGATCCCAATCATCAGTCGACTGATAATGATTTTTTAGCCAGTATTAGTTTTTGAAAATGAGTTTCAAATGCCTTTTAAAAATAGTAATAAATTCCAAAAAATGTGAAACTTTGGAAATAGTTTATAAACATAATAACAAACTTGTTTGAAAAGAAATTTTGCAAAAAGGTCCTCATATTTGTGAAAATCATTGTTTTGGCAAAAATATCAAAATACGAATATTGAAAGTGTGTGTGTTATCCCAAGAGCTTCAAATGCAATCTATCAAACTCTTGCCTACATTAAGCACTAGAGAGAGATAAAAATGCAAATATCCCTCACATAAAACTATGTATCTTGAGTCTTGATATTTGCTTGATTTTTGATGAAGTTTCTAATTTGATATTATGCTCTTGATAGCTTTGCTTCACCAATTTGCCTCCACCTCCTTGATTTCATCGATATAGCTTGATAAACCATCCAATCCTCCAATAATGGTGCTAATGAATTTTAATCTACTATATAGCTCAATAAACAATTAGCACCAATAATGGTGTTTGTAAAACATCATCAATATAAAAAGGCTAACAATCTACCCCTTTTTGATGATGACAAACAACCATTATTCAAGAGAAAATAAAATTGATTATTTGGCTTATAGATATTTGCTCCCCCTAACTATGTGTATAAATGAGGAGATTACTCTCCCCCTTTGTCACCATAAAAAATAGGATAAAAAAATACAATATGCATGCTAAAACCCATACAATGCACCTCAAGTGTTGGCCTACATGTGTCATATTCCTCAAGCATTCAGAAATACTACCTCTTACTAGGCTTTACTACCGACCCCACTCCTCATGAAATTGACCCTGGTCTCTCACCTCTACACTCCTCTTGGTACCCGTGTGTGCTTTAGCATGGTATGACATTGTGGATCAAGAAAAGAATAGATATGACAATGGTAAAGCAAAGAATCATAGCAAGCAAAAATAGGCAAAAAATATAATTTTTAAAGAATGCACATGCCTAATTCATTTCTAATACGGCAAAAATCAACTTCACAAAGGGGTTTGGTAAAGATGTCCGCTAATTGAGATTTTGTGTCAATATAAACAAGAGAAACATCTTTCCGTTCAACATGGTCACGCAGGAAGTAATGTCGTACATCTATATGTTTGGTTCTAGAATGCAAAACAGAATTTTTTGAAATATTGATAACACTAGTATTATCACAAAAAAATTTTGTGTCATGAAAATGCAAATCAAATCAACTAAATTTTATTTCATCCACAAAAGTTATGCACAACATAGGCCGGTGACAATGTATTCCGCTTTCATAATGGACAAGATAATACAATTTTATTCTTGGATGCCCAAGATACATGGGAGTTACCCAAAAATTGACAATTACGACTCATACTCTTGCGGTCCACCCTACAACCAGTAAAGTCGGCATCATAATAACCACAAAGATCAAAAGATGTATCTTTAGAGTAAAATAAACCAAGTTCTAAGGTGCCATTAATATATTTGATAATTCTTTTAACCATAACCAAATGAGACTTTTTAGGAGAAGCTTAAAAACGTGCACATGCACAAACACTAAACATGATATCCGGCCTACTAGCGGTGAGATAAAGGAGAATACCTATCATACTTAGATATAGCTTTTAGTCTACCTTTTCACCACTATCATCCGCATCCAACTTGATGGTAGTGCTCATTGGAGTTAGGGCATGTTTGGAGCTTTCCATCTCGAATTTTTTCACCAACTCCCTAGCGTACTTGCTTTGCGACACGAATATGTCATAATTGGATTGTTTAACTTGGAGGCTAAGAAAGAAGGTGAGCTCTCCCATCATGCTCATCTCAAATTGATCTTGTATTACTTTAGAAAAGTCTTTGCACAAAGATTCATTAGTGGCACCAAAAATAATATCATCCACATAAATTTGAACTAAAATAAAATTATTTTGCCATTTTCTAACAAATAGAGTATTGTTCCTTTTGTAAAACCGTGTTTAATGAGAAAACTTGAGAGGTGAGTGTAGGCGTCTAAAAATACCTATGGGTGTCCGCACACAGCTCGAGATGGAGAGAAAATGATGAACGTCGTTATCCGAGTCTAAGAGGATTATCTGTCGTCGACATGTGTATGAAGCGGAACGACGAATCAAGTGGCACGCGCGCATCAATCAACATGTGCGCGCTAATCAGTTCGCGAGCATCAATCAATACGCGTGCATCAATCAACGCGTGCATGTCAATCAGTTCGCGCGTCAATCAGTTCGTGCGCGTGTTTGTGGAAAATTTGTAGTAAAAAAGATAATGAAGGAAAAATTGATTTGTATTCCTTTGATCTCAATTACAATTGGATTTTCTGATTACAAAAGAGAGGGGAATGATCTGGATTCTCCCCTTTGTTTAGTTCTGGGTTCTTCACGGTGGCGATGGAGTGCCTCCCTCGAATGCTCGCATCGAGTTTGCTCTCCGTTGACGATCCGAACGTCTTGATTCACTGGAACGTGATTTTTTCCTCATGATTTGACGTTGTGGAGAACTTGCGTGGCAAGTTTGAAAATAACTCTTAACGAGTTAATAACTCAGAGCGAGTTTTAGAAGAACTTGCAGAGCAAGTCAGAAACTCTGGACGAGTTGATAACTCAGATCGAGTTTAACTCTGAACGAGTTTGAACTCTTGAAGAAGAGTTGATTTGAACCAAAAGTTCGGTTAATAAGCCAAGGGAATGCTCTAAGAACTTTGTTGCTGCAGAATGCTCCAAGATGCCCGATCAAGGATCCCCAAAAAGTCAGCCAAAAAGAGGGGTCCGAACTCAGTTGAGTTTCCCACTATTTATAGGGGATTTAGGAGGTGTAACCACCTTTGTGCGGTTTTGCAGCCAAAAGATCCAACCCCCTTACTCGGTTGAGTAAGGTGGTTATTTATAGGGGGATAGGGGGTGTAACCAACCCCTAAATCCGCTCTTAAGTGGGCGAAAATCCCTCAGAACATGGGATAAACGGTTTTGAGGCCGTTCAACTTGTGTTTGAACAAGTCAAATGCCTAAATTGGCGTTCTGGACCTTAACTCTGCGTCTTAGAGATGAGACGCAGAGTTAGGCGCTTGTTGGGAGTTGAACACGCAAGGGCCGCTTGTGTTCCGGGTCTTAACTTTGCGTCTTAGAGATGAGACGCAGAGTTGGGCGCTTGCTGGGAGTTGAAACGCACAGGCCGCATGCGTTCTGGACATTGGAGATGCAAAGTTGGCTTGTGTGCTGACTCTCAACTCTGCGTCTTGAGTTTGAGACGCAGGATTGAGTGTTTGCTGAAGAACGCACAGTCTGCGTGCGTTTTGAATTTTAACTCTGCGTCACAGGACTCTCAACTCTGCGTTTTGAGTTTGGAATGCGGGAATGACCTCTGCGTTTTGAGTTTGGAACGCAGGCATGACCTCTGCGTTTTGAGTTTGGAATGCGGGAATGACCTCTGTGTTTTGAGTTTGGAATGCGAGCATGACCTCTGCATTTTGAATCTTGGATGCAGAGGTGAGCCTCTGACGAGCTCGGTGAACTTCAACCTAAGTCCCATGTTTAGACGAAGTCTAATCCTGCAGACAGACTTCAGAACATAACTTGCTGCGAAGAACAGGTCATAACTT
Organism: Asparagus kiusianus; assembly: GCA_022839385.1. NCBI lineage: Eukaryota > Viridiplantae > Streptophyta > Magnoliopsida > Asparagales > Asparagaceae > Asparagus > Asparagus kiusianus. The sequence goes on along the minus strand of BQKN01065888.1, from coordinate 430,948 downwards.
TTAAACCGTAAGTCGTAATTGGACGAATTATATACAAAAATCGGCTATCTCGACGAGACGGAGCCGACCAAACCGACCCTATTGGGTTTGGTTTGCTCTGTCAGTTTTGCCAAATTCCTTACGGTTTGATAGATATCTGCATTTTAATATGAAGAGACCATCAATTTGTAGTCTCTTTTGCTAGAGCTTTGCACAGATCGTCATCTTGTAATCTTCGTCTTGGCTCCTTGAAAATATGAGAGTCGTCAGATTGTAACTCTCGATGTTGATTGTGAAGGCTGTTGAATTAGGGCTTTCATTAGTTTTTGTGAAGGTCGTCAGATTGTAACCTTCTACGTGAAAGTCCTCAAATTGTAGCCTTCTGGAAGTCGTCAGATTGTAACTTCCATCATCGGTGTTTGATGGGAGATCAACTATCTATTGTGATTTTTAGATAGCCCGTTCCCGTCCATTCCTTGAGATCAGGCTTGGTCTTGATCTCGAGAAGAGTTCTGATTTCGCTTGGTCGATCTCAGCGCTTCAAATCAAACACTGATTCGGTGAAGGCGAAGCTCTGTCGAATTTTCCATCAATCGGATCTGATCAAAGGTGGTCCACAGATAAACCCCGGCACAAGTAAAGATCCCGTGCAAGCAGAAGAACGATCAACGATCTCTGCATTTGTTTGACGAGAATTGTATTTTTCATTTTCATTGTGTAAGAGTCTTATAAAAAGACCATCTTTTTTGTATTTTCATTGTAACGATTAAAGTTGTAATGAATAGCTCAATGAATATAACAATTTTCGACGCAAACAAGCTGGCGACCATAGTGGGAGCCAACAGCTTCGCTACTAGAGCTGTCGTGCCGCAACCTCGGATCTGCATCCTAGTTGAAGAAGTGGTCGAATACGAGTTGGTCCAACTGAAGTTCAAGGAATATCTTTCGTCCTCCTCCTCCAGATCCTCCGCCTCTCGCAAGAGCAGGAGATCAAGACCCCCGTTGCTGCTACCCTCTCGCTTTGCAACACCCCTCCGACTTCTAACGAAGTCAGATCTGCGGATCTAAACTCCTCCTCAATCAAGGAGTTGAGTACTGAAGGCGTGCCAATCCTATCGAAGAGGGCATGTCAAAGGCGACGTCAACGCCTCACGCGTCAACTCGCTAGGGCTTTGGAGTCTATTGACGGGATCCGTTACGAGGCGGACCTGAAAATTAGGCAACGCCAAGCACCCTAACAGCGGACAAATGCCCTCTCCTACAAATCACCAACAAGTGAATGGGTACAAGTCAAAAGGACCCATTCAACTCTTGAAGAGCGGATCAAAAGGCGCCATGCACTGCTTGCGCACGTACAAATTCTTGCACGAGAGGCCAAGAGATTGGAAGATAAAGGGGTGGAAAAGAAGCCACAAAGACTGCACCAAGTATGGAGGCCAAAGTCTAAGACGGCGGACAAAAAGATCGAAAACGCGGGTCACTCCAATCCGACCCGCCAATTTGCAGGTCACTATAATTCGACCCGTCAATTTGCAGGTCACTTCAATCCGACCCGCCAAAACGCAGGTCACTCCAATCCGACCTGCCAATTTGCAGGTCACTCCAATCCGACCCGCCGAATCACAGGTCACACAGACCCGACCCTCTAGTCTACGGGTCACCCAGATCCGACTCTCCAGTCTGCAGGTCACTTGGATCCGACCCTCAAAATCATAGGTCACTTGGATCTAACCCTCCACTTCGCGGGTCACTTGGATCCGACCCTCCACTTCGCGGGTCACTTGGATCTGACCCTCCAAATCACGGGTCACTTGGATCCGACCCTCCATTTCACGGGTCACTTAGATCCGACCCTCCAAATCGCGGGTCACTTGCATCCGACCCTCCAGATCGCGGGTCACTTGGATCCGACCCTCCACTTTGCCGGTCACCTGGATCCGACCCTCCAACCCGTGGGTCACCTAAGTCTGACCCGCGCCAGAGTCAAGGCAAGAGATGTTCTACGTCTGTTTCGTCGATCCATTCGAGTTCCACATCTCTGGTGGAGCCCTGCGACAGCGTAGACTTATCCCATTTCAAGATGAGAATGACGGATTGCCTGGGTCCTTTGCACGAGGATCGGGGCAAAGTTCTGAGCAAAGAACGCTTAGGTCCGGTGATTGAACCCCGAACGACTTGTCAAGTTGGGGGTCGCACACGCCCTTACAACAATTTCAAGCCTTCTCATAAAGGGAAAACTCTAGTTTTCACCCGCCTGGGGGTGTGTATCCAAAATCAGGAGCCTATTGAGATCCTGCGCTCCCAAAACGTAGTTCTAAACATGTGACTCTTGAGAACACTAATAAATCGGCAAATCCCTTGAAAGAAACATATTCATCTAACGATGACAACGTTATACCAGGGGAGTCGTGTCAACACACGATAGGTTACTCCGGTCATCTGACCGATGAGTTGTACTATCGGGCTGGGGGTACGAACAAATATCGTAAGAGAAGTACCCGGGAAGCGGACCCTCGCTATCCATGCGCCAAGATTATCAGGGCGGTATTATTGGCGTGTAGCTGCCCCAAGACCGTTCTACAAAAGGTCTTAGTATTCGAGAGGATCTTTAACGGAGCGACTAAGCCCAAGCCAAAACGTTTCCACGAGAAACAATCGGCCATTAAAGGTGACGAACTTCCGAAAGTCATAATAAATATGACTGATAAGGGAAAGTCGGTTCAACCTTCTAGCTCTGACCCGCTTGTATCGCATCGTTTAACCCGGTTACGATCAGGAACTATTAGACAAAGGGATTATCAGAGAATGCAGAGAGGATTATCCTCGGATGACGAAGCGTTAGATTCTAACTATGCAGTTTCTTCTGACAATACGGTGTTTAGCCCAGGACAATCGCACGAGGCATTCATGATCAACACCGAGCAAGTAGCCAAAATGGTTGAGGATGCCTTAGCCAGGCAAAAAGAGAACTTCAAGTTCGAAATGGAAATGGCCATACAGTGGATGAAGGAAGAGCACGACCGACAGATTCGAGCTCTTTCCAATCAAATTAGCGAATCCAGCCATCGCAACACTGCTAACCAAGCAGGTAGCGATTCAGATATGGATGAACGCCTCAATACTGAGGACCCTCCCGTTAACCAAAATGCTGGGGGTGGTCCTATCAATAATAACAACACTGGGGTATCCCCGTTCTCCCTCTTAAGAATCGTCCAAGCCCCGATACGAGCGAGGATGAGAAAATAAAAGATCTCGAGAGCAAAATCAACGCTCTGATGTCTGCTCGAGAGGTGAAAAGGACCGGCATTCTGTGTCCCTATCCAAAGGAGTGGGATTTAATAGCATACCCGACGAAGTTCAACCTGATTAACTTCACGCCGCTTGACGGGAAGGGTTTGCCTATGCAGCATCTAATCTACTTCAAGTCCCACTTAGGTATGATCTCCGGCAATGAAGCCTTGATGGTTCGGTCATTCGTTGGCACCCTTCGCGGGCCCGCCTTCGATTGGTACCGCCATCTTAAGTCCGGAAGTATCAATAATTAGGAAGACCTAGAGAACCTGTTCCTCGTCACTTCTTTGATGATGACGCCAAGGTGTCAATCAGGACACTCTTCGATGAGAAGTAAGAAGACGACGAGATGGTCAACGACTTCGTCAAACGCTTCTGGAATAAGGCGATGAACTACCGAGTTCCAATCACAGAGGACTTCATCCTTCAAACTTATCATAACAACCTCTCATTGGATGTGTTAGAAGTTATGGGAGTAGCACCGTCCAACTCTTGGAAAGAGTTGAAGGTGCACGGAGAGCGGGCTGAACGCTTCCTCAGAAGGAAACAGGCTGAGAGAAGCCAACCGATGGCTAATCCTCCGAACTCAATCTTCGTCTTCCGTGGTAAGGGGAAGGTACCCGCAGCAGCTGTTGATGCTAATCAAACGTCGCAACAGCAACCCCGAAGACAGCAAAAGACTTCGGGTCCAAGACTCCAAAAAGAGTACTCCTTCAAGGACGAGGACGTTCCAGCCATCTTCAAATCCCTCCTTGAAAACAACAAGATCAAGCTACCATCTATTACAAATTAGGAGGAAGCTGACAACACTACGGATCCAAGATACTGTGCGTACCACAGGAGGGTCCTTCATCCCACTAAAGATTGCTTTGCTCTCAAAAATAGCATCCAAACCTTGGTTGAAGCCGGCGTCATAACGCTGGGATAAGCCGAATAGAACGGCAATACTCCTACAAGTATACGAGTATAAACTGCTTCTTAATACTCTAATAGGTATATGAGTCTAAACTATTTCCTACCGTTGGTGGGAAGTTCCTGGAGAATTTTTATATGTAATATTCTTAAGGATAACCCAGTCATGTAACGGATTATAATGTCAAACCCAGTTCCACAAAGGAAAGCTAGGGGTAGATAATTCATATAATGGGAAGTTCCCAGAAGAATGCTAAATGTAACTTTCTTAGGGATAACCTGATTATTATGACAAAGTGATAAACACTAAACTCTCAATGTGATTTCTGAACATTCTTTTGCTGAGACGAGATTCGATCACTTCGTCGGATCAATCTTCCCTCACAAAATTCTCATTGGTGTTTGATAACTCATAGTCTTCCATCACAAAATCCCCCACTGATCAGACTAATTAATGGTAGGGCCATCAAAATTCCTTTCGGTTAAATCCGCTCAAACTTTCATTGTATCTGTGCACTCAACATCCTTAATGTTAGAGTCCGGACATAGTACTCAGAATTTTAATGTCGTAATCGTGTTAAGTTCTTATCACTTGACACCAAGAATCCCCATTGAGTAATCAGTATAAGTCAACATTCCCACTATGATTTGTACTCCCACTCCCATTATTTACCTGGTCAAACCTTCTTACAGTTAGGACCACAACCAAAACCCTCTCTCGATTCTTCCAATGAACTAGAGGCCTACAAATCGAGCGATCAAACCTTCCTACAGTTAGGATCGTCTCAAACTCCTATTTGGTCAAACCTTCCTACAGTTAGGGCCAAAATCATAATCCACCCTCGATAAACGAGAAATTCAACTTTAGTTCGATAATCAAACCTTCCGACAGTTAGGATTATCTGAATCTTTTTGATTCTCGGAGTGGAGATCCCACTCCTAGTTTCACTCTTTAGATTCTCAAAGTGAAGATCCTACTTTGAGTTTCCTCTGCACTGGAGATAGAATATAAAATTCTTCCTCTTCATCTTTGGGAGATAGAATATAAAATTCTTCCTCTCCCGTATCGAATTCGTCTTCACCTTAAGAGAAGACATCATTTTTTCAACTCCTAAAATCCGTGCCTCACACGCACGGGGAATTTTATCCCGAATCCTAAGTAGGAATAAGTCAACGCCTAACACGCGTTGCCGGTTAGTTCTTAACCGTAAAAAGAACAAAAGCCTACATATTCGATATTGTGGCAGGTTGTTATTAATAACACCAAAATTCATGCCTCACACGCACAGGGAATTTTATCCTGAAGCCTAAGTAGGGATAAGTCAATGCCTAACACGCGCTGCCGGTTTAGTCTTTCACTGATTGAAAAAGACATCAAAATCCAAGTCTGGGGAATTTCATCTCGACTTCTAAATAGAGATAAGCATACGCCTAACACGCGTTGTCGGTTAGTCTTTTGCCGTAAAAAAAGGACAAAAGCCCACATATTCCATATTATGGCAGGTTGTTATTAATAACACCATAATTCGTGCCTTACACGCATGGGGAATTTTATCCCGAATCCTAAGCATGGATAAGTCAACGCCTAATACGCGTTGCCGGTTTAGTCTTTCACCGTTTGAAGAAGACACCAGAATTCAAGTCTGGGGTATTTTATCCCGAAGCCTAAGTAGGGATAAGTCAGCGCTTAACACGCGTTGTTGGGTAGTCTATTCCCGTGAGAAAGACGAAGTCTACGTATTCAATATCGTAGTACTAAAAGAGTTAACTCTTTTAGCACAACGTCACATGTGGAACGGACTTAAATAATCCACATGTAAGCCCAATTCAAACGGTAATCGGTAAAGGCACGTCAAATCCGTTGAAGGCTGAGGATTTGCCAAAAATCCTGAGTTAGCGTCTAACACGCGTTGCCGGGTAGTCTATTCCCATGAGAAAGACGAAGTCTACGTATTCAATATCGTAGCAGCACTAAAAGAGTTAACTCTTTTAGCACAACGTCACGTGCAGAACGGATTTAAATAATCTGCATGCTAGCCCGACTCAAACGGTAGTCAGTAAAGGCTAATCAAACCCGTTGATGGCTGAGGGTTTGCTAAAAATCCTATAAATGTGAGGGTCATTGACGCATCAGCTTCATCAGTTGGTCTCGTGACTCGAACATCCAACTGCTTAGGGATAAGATCCATATCTGCAGACGAAACAACTTTAATAGTTGGTCCTGCAGCCCCAAATTCGAGACTGCCACGCTCTAATGCCTTAAGAGCTTAAACTGTGTGGACTCCAACAAACGTACGAGTATAAACTGTATTAACGCTGGTCAACATGTTACAGTAAAGATTGATGCTGGTTAACGCATCAGCAATCTCGCTAAAATAAGGCAAACGATGATTTCAGGGAGTTTAATCGGATTTAGATATGAATTTCTGACGAAGATGATCAGTTCAAAGTCAACTCAATAGCACGAGCTAAGTTCAGAAACTTACACGCCAATCTCAGATCAAGATTTTGACAACGGTCAGATGATAAACGCAGCACCGGAAGAACTTCATCTATTCGACGAAACAATGAATAGATTGAAGGCTGAAGAAATTAAGAATTGAGGTAGTTCAAGGTCACTCTACGAAATTAAGGAGATGGCCTATCTCATCCAAAGCATTCCAGACTCCTCTATAAAAGAATGAGTCTGAAATACTTTGGAGGGGGTATCTGTAGGCGTCTAAAAATACCTATGGGTGTCCGCACACAGCTCGAGATGGAGAGAAGACGATGAACGTTGTTATCCGAGTCTAAGAGGATTATCTGTCGTCGACAAGTGTATGAAGCGAAACGACGAATCAAGTGGCACGCGCGCATCAATCAACACGTGCGCGTCAATCAGTTCACGAGCGTCAATCAATACGCGCGCATCAATCAACGCGTGCATGTCAATCAGTTCGCGCGTCAATCAGTTCGTGCGCGTCGGTCAACACGTGTGCATCAATCAACACGCGTGTATATCAACCAACGCGTGTTCGACAGTCAATCCCGTAACGAAGCGTGCAAGTCAACAAGACGGTCAAACACGCAAAGCGGTGGAAAACACAAGTCCCGAGATAACCGGGAAACACAAAAACCAGTGAAGCCAAAAGCGCGCCGCGCGGTACGGATCAAACCAACCTGCGCACGCGCGGGTCGGAATGATCCGACCCGCACAAGCACGGGTCGGAAGAATCCGACCCGCGTCGGCGTGGGTCGGATCCTTCCGACCCGCGCAAGCGCGGGTCAGATCTGTCATGCGCGCGCTGTTTTAACCCCGGTTCGGTTTTGACTGTTTTAAAGTGGTTTTTCGCAGAGTTTATCAGTTCCAGGGGTTCTTAACTGACATGATATCATCCCTAAACGTGGTTAGGCTGTTGTTAACTGAAGATAAGGCCAAATCACTTATTATCATCCAAATAACCGCATCTGATGCCTATAAATATGAGCCTAGTGGCTCATTTCAAAAGGGGGGATTATTATTCAAGACGAGAAGGTGCTGCCGGATTGAGGAGTCAAAGGGAGCACGAATTTCAGTGAGGGTGGACAGATCTTGGCGAGTTCTTCAGCATAAAGAAGGGGAGTTCGAGAGATCCGAAGCCCATTCCCGTCCATTCCTTAAGATCAGGCTTGGTCTTGATCTCGAGAAGAGTTCTGATTTCGCTTGGTCGATCTCAGCGCTTCAAATCAAACACTAATTCGGTGAAGGCAAAGCTCTGTCGAATTTTCTATCAACCGAATCTGATCAAAGGTGGTCCACGGATAAACCCCGGCACAGGTAAAGATCCCGCGCAAGCAGAAGAACGATAAATGATCTCTGCATTTGTTTGACGAGAATTGTATTTTTCATTTTTTTTGTGTAAGAGTCTTATAAAAAGACCATCTTTTTTGTATTTTCGTTGTAACGATTAAAGTTGTAATGAATAGCTCAATGAATATAACAATTTTCGACGCAAACAGCGAGCATACCAAGCTCTAGGAGCTTGTTTTAACCCATATAAAGCTTTTTGAACCCGGTATACATGATTTGGAAAAGAAGAATCAATAAAGCCGGGGGTGCTCAACATAAACTTCATCTTCTATAAAACCATTTAAGAAAGAACTTTTGACATCCATTTGAAATAATTTAAAATTTTTAAAACTAGCAAAGACCAACAACATCCTAATGGATTTTCAATCTTGCAACCGGTACAAAAGTTTTATCATAATCTATGCCCTCCTATTGATTGTATCCTTGGGTAACTAAACGAGCTTTATTCCTAGTAACTATGCCAAACTCATCAAGCTTATTTCTAAAAACCCATTTAGTTCCAATAATAGAAGTATTATTTGGTCTATGAACTAATTTCCAAACATTGTTTCTTTAAAAATTATTCAATTCTTCATGCATAGCTAAAACCCAAAACTCATTTAAAGCATCATCAATACATTTAGGTTCTATTTGGGATAAAAAGGCTACATTACCACATTTTCTCATTTCTTTTGAGCGAGTCAAAACGCCTTTGGATGGACTTCCTATAATTTGGTCCTTAGGATGATCCAGTGTAAATTTCCAAGCCTTGGGGAGTTCTTCTTGATTTTGTTTATTTTGCTTTCCCAATCATTTGGTGCTTCCGTTGAGGATTTGTCATTTAGTTGCAAGAGCTCCATTCCTCCCTCAATCTTATCATCATCATTCCTAGGGAAACCATCTTGCAAACTAATATTAGATTCATCAAAAGTAACATTTATAGACTCTTCAACAACGAGTGTTTGTTTGTTAAAAACCCTATAAGCCTTACTTCTAAGTGCATATCCCAAAAATATACAACATCAATTTTTGAATCAAATTTATCATGGTGGTCTTTAGTATTTAAGATAAAACATTTATAACTAAAAATACAAAAATATCCAATATGTAGAGTTTTGCCAAAAAAGAGTTCATAAGGAGTTTTTTTGAAAATAGGTCTAATCAAACACGATTTAAAACATGGCAAGCCGTATTGATGCCTTCGGCCCAAAAATATTTTGGAAATACAAAAGAGTTTATCATTGTGCATGCCATATCTTGTATGGTTCTATTTTTCGTTCAACAACACCATCTTGTTGGGGTGTTCTAGGAGCAGAAAACACATGTGTTATAGCATGATGAGCACAAAAATCATTAAAGAATTTATTTTGAAATTCACCACCATGATCACTCCTAATTTTAACAACTTTTAAAAATCTTTTTTATTTTCAATTCTTTTTACAAAATAAGAATTTTTTTAAAAACATTTATCTTTATTTGCAAGAAAAATTACCCATGTAAAATGTGAGAAATTATCAACTAACAAAAACATAGTGTTACCTCCTAGAGAGGCAACATGCATGGGTCCAAAGAGATCAAGATGCAATATTTGTAAAGGTTTAGAAGTGGATACCTTATTTATGGATTTGAAGGGATTCTTAGTTTGTTTACCTTGAGCACATTCCTCACAAGTAGAATCCTTAATATATGTTAGATTTGGTAGCCCTCTTACTAAGTTCTTCTTGGATAGCTTAGATATTAGCTCCATGTTAGCATGTCCAAGTCTCTTGTGCCAAATCTAAGGATCATCATTCATCGCGGCAAGGCACTTTACATCTTGATCTATTAGCTCATTCATCTCAAAAATATAAACCTTAGATCTTCTAAAAGCAACAAAATAATTTTATCATTCATACTAACAATACATTTATCTGGTTTAAAAGAAATGTCAAAACCTTTGTTACTTAATTGACTAATACTAAGAAGATTATGATTTAGTCCTTTAACAAAATAAACATCCTCAATTATGGGAGAATGTATCTTACCAATATTACAAATTCTTATAATTTTACCTTTCTCACCACTACCAAAGGAGACATTGCCTCCATCAATCCTTGATAGGGTTACAAATAGTTCCTTGTTGCATGTCATGTGATGTGAGCAACCACTATCAAGGTACCACAACTCCTTACGCCTTGTATGAGACATTCCCTACATATAAAGAAGTTGTAGAACCTTTAGGTACCCAAACTTTGGGTCCTTGAATGTTGGTATTTTTGGTACCCTTAGGTACCCACATTAACTCATAATGATCAATGTTATTGTTTATCCTACAATTAGTAGAGATATGACCATATTTCATGCAATATGTGCACAAAAAACTTTTCCTGTATGTAGGAGCATGAGATTGATGATACCATTTTCTATCAACATGATAATGACTAGAGTAAGCATGATTAGATTTAATTCTATTATTTTCAATTTCTAATCTCTTAATTTTAGACCTTAGTTTTTTGTTTTTAAAATCTAGATCTCCTATCATTTCATCTTTTAGAGCAAGAGAGGATTGTAGTTGCTCAAACTTAGAGTCACAAGAAATATGTACTTTTTTTATTGAAGAATATTCTTTTGTTAATCTTTTAAATTCAAATTTTAATTCTTCTAAAGCTGCTTCTAGTTCACATTGCATATAAAGAGATTCACTTTCAGTTTCGGATTGTACATCATCTTCATGAGCCATGAACAAATATTTGGGTCATGAAAAGCAATCTTGGCGCCCTCATCATCACTATTAGAATCACTTGGTTCGGATTCATCCTAACCAGCATACATAGCCTTCTTCTTCTTGTACTTCAAATACTTCTCCTTAATCTTGGGAAATTCCTTGGCTAAGTGTCCCAGTTCGTTGCATTCGAAGAATTTACCTATACGAGAAGGAAATTTACTGTTAGATCGATTTTTAAAATTTTTATTCATTTTGGTTATTCTTGATATTCTCCTTAAAAGGTGTGCCACTTCTCTAGAGACAATGCTAGAAAATGGGGTTTTACCTACGGAAATATAGCGACGGAAATTTCCATCGCTATATGTAACGTTATAGCAACGAAAAATTCCGTCGCTATATTTCTGTGGGTAAAACATTTTTGCCGACGGAAATGAACATATTAGCAATAAAAATTTTCCGTCGCTTTAATTTTCCCGACGGAATTTTAGCGATGGAAAATTTTCGTCGCTAAAAAATTCTTTAGCGACGGAACCCTCCACTTTTCAAGGACATAACTCGGATGATGCCTTTTACTAGCGGCCCAAGAGTTCCAAAAGGAACAAAAGGCATCCTGACCAACCCCTCAAAGTTCAACTTAGGGCCCATAAAGGCCCTTCCATAACTCATAAAGGATAATCCTCCAAATTTTAGAGATGATCATGGTTCTGAGATTAATTACATGCATTCAAGAGCTCATCTATGTTTGACAGTGCTCTTGGGAGCTGATCCATGTCAACAGTCTCTCTCTTTCCCTTCTCAGGTATGCGTAGTGGAGCACGGGTTTCAGTTCATGCCTACAACTAAGCCGCATGTTTTGCTCATCCTGACAATTATGTTCAACTCACGAGTTTGTACAGCTTGGTTTTCTATTGTGTCCTCCTTGGGACAACATTACTTTCGATCGGTTTTGATCAGTGTGGCTTGGAAGGAATTTTCAATTTTAGAGAATATTTCTTGGTATTGGTTTGCTGGACATGGATGTGGTGCATGTCGGATATCCTTGTTGCAGGATAAATGAGTTTCCCATCAGCATAGGGCGTTTCTCTCTCTGGCTCGTTACTATAGCAGCAATTCATGTAGAGCCCGGCATGCATTGGGTCAAGATATAGAGCCTCCCTTCTTTTGTGTTTAGTGCCCAGGCCATCATGGAGTCGGGTTTGAGCCGACCCTAAGGGTCCCAGTTGGGGTCACACTTTCTTTTGTGTTGATCAATGGCAATGTCTTCCTGCAGGGGAGGTAGCAATGAAAGTGGTTTTTTCTTTTCTTTTGGCTTTATGGATTACATACCAGCAGGAGCTCATAAGTGTATAGCTCACATAGTTTCCTTTTGTATTTACTCATACATGTATGGTGTAATTTTGTAAAAGTGAGGGATGTCTCACTTCTGAAACTGCTCGCTCTCACGATGAGAAGCGAAAACATGTAATCTTTTTTTTTAGTTAATGATATCTATTCTGTAGGTTAAAAAAATTAGCACCCCAATTTCGCGTCATCACCTCCTTGACGTATGCCAAAAATAACTCTACAAACTAGTTGCCCTGTGAGGTCACTACAACTAACTCGGTCTCATCGGACGCTCGCAAGCTGACTGTTTTTGCAAAATAGTCGTTACTGACGTGATAGGATGATAACCAATATATACCAAGAATCATGTCGAACTCAGACATATGCAAAATGATCAAATCAATAACAAACTCAGACTCGTCTAAGCTTATTATGCATCTCCTACAGATACTCTCTAAGAGGGACACTTCTCCCGAAGGAGTAGAAACTGACAAAGGAATATCTAAGGGCTATGCTACAAGCTGGAGTGTAGTCATGAAAGCATAGGAGATGAAAGAATGAGAAGCTCCTGAATCAAAAAGAATACGGCCTGGGAAGGAGTTCACAAGGAACATACCTTCCACTACGGTTCTGCTCGAACCGTGATCATGCGGTACAACAGATACACTCTGCCTGAAGCTATGGACTGCTACGCTAAAGGATCTGCGGTATACGAGACTATCTGTCCCTGAGGAATCTCCTAGATAGCTTGCACTTTTCCCTCTATCCTCAGAACTGCTGGCGGTGCCTCAAGCCTCAGTTACTGGCCCTAACCTCGGCCCTATCCACGATTCTGCTACCGCTGACCCTGATTCTTGCCCTGTTGGCCTCCTGCTGGTGCACTGCGGAACACTATGGCTCTGTGTCCAAACTTGTGGCAGTGAAAACAAGTGCTTTGAAAGCTGCGCTGCTGCTACGCCCTCTGATCCTACTGATGTCCCTTCTTATGAGGGTCTTGCCCTACTGCTGGGGTCCTTTAGGTCCTAAAAATGGTCTCTTACCCTTGCCCTTGTCTCCAGTCTGCCATGCTCTAGCATTCCCTTCCTTACCCTTCTAAAATATGGTGGTCTCTGTCTCATGTGCTATAGCGGCATCAGCTACCTCCCGTACTAAATGGAATCATCTGGATACATATAGCAGCGTAAACTCAGATGAAGCCCCATTAAAAACCTTAGTCTGTCGCTCTCCGGTTGTCACATGCCTATAAACCTAAGTAAGCCTACAAACTTGCTCTCATAATCAGCTACAAACATGTATCCCTGCTTCAATCGGGCTAGCTCCAACTCCTTCCCAGCTATCGCTGCCGCTGATATATACTACTCGTCGAAGAAATAGATGAAGTCCTCCTAGGTGAGTGTCATATGCTGTGCTAGAGTGAACTGAAGTCGCTACCACCATCCTGCATCGCCCTAAGGCTGAATTCTGCTAGCCTCTACTTCTGCACTGTATCCACATTAAGCATATCCAAAATATTCTCCACATCTTCCTTCCACTTGTGTGCTGCAAGTGAATCTGATATGACATGAAACTCTGGTGCTCTCATCTTCTTGTACCTTTCCATAAAACGGAGCTAAGCCTCCTGTTCTACAGCCCTACCAATAGCTGCTAATAGTAGCATAACTGCTGGCGACTCCTCCATAATAGGTACATGTGTTGCTGGTGGCAGCACCACTAGGGGTGGTGTTACTGGCAGAACTTGATTCGCCATCTGCTCCCCAATTGCCGCTAACCGGGATGCAAGCGGTGTTATGGGTTCGATCAGATACTATAGAGCCTGTTGCGGCTCGGGCTTTAGATCATCTTGCCAGCTCCCTAAGCACGGGTTCCTTTAGACCACGTCCTCTTCCTGACATCTAAAATTCAGGAGTAGAGCTTATAAGACACAGTAAATGAAACCTCAAGCAAAAATAACGTAACATGTAACAATAGGTATATCGTATACATATCATTCACACAAGTACTTTTCAATCAAGTAAGATAGTTATCATAAAAAATTTCATAATTTTCGAGGTATACATATAATGTCCTCACTCAATCTAGGAATTCCTAGCGGAATCTATACATAAATCCTAGGAAACTCTATCCTAGCTCCATGACTTAATACAGGATGATCCTAAGGATACTAGAACTAGAGCTCTGATACCAACTGTGACGTCTCTGGTTTCACACAAGGCTGCAGTCCAAGATGAACCTAAGGATATCACACCTGCCATGCATCCACACAGTGTAATAACGCATTTCACCATCACAGTGATATCTCTCTAGTGGAATTAATAATAAACAAGTGTAGGTACAAAGTAGATAGAACAAAGTAATATTGTAATGAACATGAATAAGGAAATGAGAGAATCCAATAATAATATAACTATGTTCCAACTGAGTAAAATGAAGTACAACTGTTAAACTGAAATGAACATGAAATATCCCAATACATAGAGTCAAGTGAAATAATACTAAGCACTCAGCCTTTACAAAATGAAATACAACTCTAAATATTCAAAAGTAAATCATAACTACTGTGGAGGTCTAAATAACTACTAAAAATAAATAATGATGGGAGCTAATTCGAAACTCCATCAACCTGTGACTCTCCGTGCGCCTGACACGCTGACTGAAAAGAGTAGAAACAACGAGCGTCAAAGCGCTAGCAAGAACATCTCCACTATCCCCAGGGGGAGGGGCTTAGGAGTATATATAAAAATACAAGTTAGTACATATAGATATAAAATCGTCTATCCTGAACTAAGCTGAATTTGATATTTAGAAATTCACAACACGAGTATAGGTACATCAAGCGAAATAATCTAAATAAGGAAACTCTCATGTAAATACCTCGTATCTGAAATTGTGAATTGCTAAATACCAACTCTAAAACCTATGAAATAAACAATAAATGAAAGACAGAACAATACCAAACCTTATCCAATGCTAAACATGTAACACATCTCACACTGCCCCCGGGTAGGTGGTGCCGTCACTAACATAAAAATCCGATAAAAGAAAGCTCACATAAAATATGTCGTGTAGGACAACCTCAGCCTTATACCCTACCCTCGAGTAACTAACATGGAGACATGATTGCAACCTGAGTAATACTCTATTTGAAACAGCGATGCTTTTGTAAGGCGCTCACAATATCCTGTGACGTCACCACCTTACTCAATCGCCCTACGGAATATAGGCATATCAGCCCAATCCAGAATGATGCATCATAGATTGTAGTCTGCCACGATCTCATTGTAGCAGACCAACTAACCCACTCTGAGTGTAGTCTCACACGGTCTCATTGCAGGATACCAACTAACCCACTCAAGCATCCACAATATGATGAAATGCAAAATGAGTCGTTCTCTATCATGATAAATCAAAATATAGAATTATGTACCTCCAAACGCATGTACGTGTTCAAATTCCAATACGCGTACCCTCATATACGACGCACGTATATTGATGTACGACTCGTATTTCGTGCTCATGATCATCTCACATGATACAAACATCAATTTCACAATTCGCAAGCAAACATAGACTGGTCGACTGATGTATCTTCATCGGTCGACTATCAGTATACACAAAACATGTATAAAGCCACAGAGCCTTGATGGATTGACTGATGCTTGTGCTTCAATCGACCGACCCGAGGTAAGCTTTCAGATTCCTGTAAATTATTTCGCGTTACATGTGGATTTTGTTTCTATCTCTTGAACATTAATATTATTAAAATAAAACACATATATAAATTCTTTTTTAATGTTATTAGGGTTCACTTAACAACATAAATCACATTTATCAAGTTTGAGTGTATTTTATAAACTCTAGTATGATCATGTTCGTAAGAAACATCATGAAAACCATAGTTCTCAACAAAAACTCATCTTAAATTTATTTCAGAACTTGAATCCAAATAAAAGAATCTATTTTATAACTTTTAAACAAAAAGATCAATTCTTTGTATCCTGTAGTTTTAAAGAGCAATCTTTATACTTAAACTAGGTTTTAAGGCTAAATAAAATCAAATAAAACTCAGTAAAAACTAAGAAAAAATGGGGATGAGATTGGAGGAGATGAAACTCACCTTAAAACTCATTGGAATCCCCAAAAGTGCAACACAACACGATCTCCTTTGACAAATGCTAACGATCCCATCCTCTTCTCAGTATTTGCTTCACAAAACTCTTCAAAATCACCAAAATATGATCTAGGTTTTTTGAGGGGAGAGGATGGCTGCTAGGGTTTAGAAATATGATGTAAAAGAGAGATTTTTGTGATATATATATATATATATATATA
>BQKN01065888.1:352089-384602 GCA_022839385.1 Asparagus kiusianus | reverse complement strand
TACAGTGTTTAATAATCAAAGGGAATAAACCCTTTCAATTCTCACTTAAGAATAAAGAAAGTCCCACAGTAAAACCCCCTCTTTAATTCTCTCTCTCTCTTCTTAAATCTCCCCTCAGGATTTCAAATCCCAAGCGCTGGAGAAATAAAAGAACGCTGCTGCGTTTCCTTTGTTCGCCGCCAAAGAAGAAAAACGAAGGGGGAAAAAGCAACGAACCCTAGGCATCGGGGTTTGCTTTTATAGGCGAAGCGTTGACAGGCTGGCGACAACCTGTCGCCAGCGGCCCGCTTGAACGCGAGGGTGGGAGGCTAAGACGCCGAGGTCGGTTGCCAAAAACGCGATGGTCGGCACACCCAAACGCGAGGGTCGGGAATTCCCCAAAACCGCCAAACGCCAAGGTCGGAGCTCCTGTGCGAAGGGCTCGAGCTCGTCTAGCCTTGCCGTCGACCTCACCTGAACTTTGCCTGCGCCAACTCTCGAGCTCGTCGGAGCTCCTCGCCGGTGGAGGTTGGTATCCACCCCCGAACTAACATGGAGCCCATATCATTGTCATCAAATTTGTGATCTGTACTATATGTCTTATATAAAACATCATAAAATGAATATGGTCAAATTTTCACATAGTTTGCAGTTTTTTAGAATTTGAGACAAAATAGTTTAACATGTTGATTTTTAAGACCACTTAATAGCTGTCCCTTTTTCACATAGCTCAAATAATAATTAGAAATTTCAAAATAATATTTTTTCTACATATAGATCATGATGAGTGCAAATCACATGGATGGTGCATGTCATCTTACAATAAGAATCTCATCTCACAATCTCATTTTATCATACACGTAGATGGACCCGCGAATTTGAACCATACGCATTTCCTAAGATGTCTTATTACTCATCAAATCGAACCATAAAGTCATAATCAACATCAATACTTCTAAATTCTATAGTAAGAAAAAAAAATTCATATGCATATAAAACTAAAAGTTGTGGTAAACCCAATAAAAGAGAGGGGCACTAAAAATTGAGGAGCCGAGGGTCTGGATTAATGGTCATGTGCTTTATAAGAAGCTGGAGATACCTCTCACTTGATATGGCCAAGAGGAATAGACGACCTTCAATGGGAAAAATGTTCATTCATTCACTGAAATAAAGATAATATTGGAGGCTTTATTTTCTTAGTTTTTTTCTTCTTATTCTTAAAATTTAGGATCTTTTGATGTTGTATTTATTGTATGGATGTTTACTGGATGATGGTAGCACCATCCTTTCCGAAATTAATCATGCAAAAACAAAAATGGAAAAAAAAAACTTAAACCTAAAGAAGATGAAGGAAATAATAAATAAAGAAAAGTGGATTTTGAATATTGAAGATGAAAAAAAAATATCTTTTAGGCACGTTCTACAAAAGTCTAAGGAATGTTCCAATAACAATAGTATTATTTAGCATTACAGAAGGTTATGATAATGTATTATAGGAAATTCATAAAAAACCATATAATTTAAATATGTAAAGACCAAATTAAACAAAACAAAGAAACTTCAATATATAGACATTTCAACATTATTTACAAAATAGAAAAACAGCTATAACTTTATTTAAAAAATTTACCATGTATGTATTAAAATTTTAGCAAGTTTTGTAAAATCAAAATTGTTCTTAAGATTTCCAAACTTTTGATTGATTTTTTTTATTCTAACGAATTCCTAACATGCATTTTTTCAATACATACTACTAAACAGTGTATGTTCATGTAGACTATATGTTTGGTGAATTTGGTAAATATAAAAAGACCAATTTATTTGATATGGAATACAGACAAAAATTCTGACCTAAATTTGATAAATTCATAAATGTTTCTAAAAAACTCTAAGTTTCAAACTTATAGTGTAATTCTTTTAAAAATGAAAACACATCAATGCAATTTTATTTGGAAATAAATATTTTTCTACATATATGTGTAATCTAAATTTTCTTTCTTTTTCATAAATCAAGGCACTCTCTCTTTCTCTTATCTTTCTCTCTTCCATTTCTCATCATTCATCTCCATGGCTCCATCTCCTCGTTCCTAGCCTCGAACCAATATCATCATGTCTGACAGCTTTCTAATCCAAAAATCAATCTTCTCGTCTCTCATCTACCCTCTCATCCCGATCCTATTACTTAGGTAATAACTTGCAAATAAAATTATTTCATCTGTTAATTCAAATGGGCAACTATAAACATATTTTTAATTTAAAATCTTTTTAACTAACCTTTATGAAGTTCTTCTTCCTTCTTATCTTTCTCGTTCTTTCTCTGTTCTCTCCTCTTCTTACTTTTTGTTGTGTAGTCCAACCTTATGAAAATTGGGTAAAATTTATAGGGCATGAGATCTCTTGGTTGTCTAACCGGTTTTCCCACTAATTCTTGATGAAAAGAATTCCTAATAACTCTGCCTATTAATTGTTAAAACTTTAATAATGATTAATGGTTATTTGTTAAAACTTTTTCCTTTCCTTTGGAGCCAATTCGTTTTAAGAGACCATTTCAAGATTTTGGGCTATCGTCAACTAATTAATTTCAATGATAAGGACATTGCATTCAAGATATAAGTAATAAATGCCAACATATGTATTTATGTGTGTATATGTGTATGTATGTATGTTGGAGGACATCTTCGCGTGCGTTTGCGTGTGTATGCATGTATGTTAGAGGGTATTTTCGGAAGAAAATGTTTTAACATCCAACATAATTTTATAATAGTATATAAGATAAGATACATAGTTTGTTTATCATTTTTTATGCACGGATTTAGGGCTACCGCATAGGATAAATGCATAAAATACCCCTATAGTTACGTTGATTTGAAATGGATTTGTGGATTTAGACAGAAATCCTTTAATATCCATACAAAATTTTATTGGATATTACCACTTATGTAAATCTTCTTTAATATCCATAACAAACAAGCACAATTTTAGTTCTAGATTTTAAAAAATCTATCATAGATTTTAAAAAATCTATCATAGATTTTAAAAAATCTATTACACACATCAAGATTAATCCACAAACCAAACCGGCCCCTAATAATCATATAAAAAATATTTTCAAAAAAAAATCTTCTGAAAAAGAAAATATATTTATTTCCTCGTTTACTTGATATTGCATAAGGGCCTGTTCGTTTGCCTTAAAAAAAATGGGAAATCAAAGAAATAGAAAACTATTTCTAAGAAAAATAGGTTTTTGATTTGTTTGGTTGGCTAAAAAAAAAAGGAAATCAAAGAAATAGAGATGAGATGAGATGAGTTGTCATATTATTATTGGATGATGTGAGTGATTTTTTAAGAAAACTAGTTTTGATGTTGTTCGGTTGGCCAAAAAAAATAAGGAAATGAATTATAAGAAAACAATTTCCTGTAGTTTTCTTGTTTTCTTTTGTTTGGTTCATTCTTAAAAATAAGAAATAAAATGAGATGAGATGAGTTGTCATTGTATTATTGGGTGATATGAAGAAAGATTAAGAAAAGTGTTTTCATAACTTTTTGGGATGAAATGGAAGAAATAAAATGTTAATGAGATGAGGTGAATTGTTATATTATTTTATTCGATGATGTGAGTGATTTGAAATGATGAAAAGAGATGAGTTGAGTGATGTTTGGATGAAAATAATATTTTATTAGATGTGATGGATGAGTGGTTAGATGAAAATAATATTTTATTAGATGTGGTGGATGAGTGGTTAGATGAAAATAATATTTTATTAGATGATGTGGATGAGTTGTTGGATGAAAATAATATTTTATTAGATGTTATGGATGAGTTTTAGGGATGGAAATGAAAAAAATGGGTGATTTTGAGATTTCCACCTTTTCCATTTCCATTTGTTGGTTTTTAGAAAACAAACGAACAGGCCCTAACAAAAGAAGAGAAAATCCTCTGACAAAATCAAACAAGTTAAATTACACCGTTACCCCTATTCAGCCCTCGGCCTCATCCACATGGGATCCCAAAAGAGCCCCAGCAGAAGCACCAGATTCGGCCCAGCCACCGCCAGCAAAGGCGGCACCTTTATCCCAAGCCTCCCCCTCCTCAGCCTCTTCCTAAAATACGCCCTCCTCTCCTGCGGGCCCCACGTCTCCGGCGGCGGGTCCACCGCCGATGACAGCACGAGCGGCGGCGGCTGCTGGAAGGGGCACTTGCTCCTCCACGATGAGAGGGGGCGGCGGCGGAGGCGACGGAGGAAGAGGGAGAGGGACCAGAGGAGGAGGTCGCCGGAGCTTTGGAGGAGAGGAGGGTAGTAGTCGAGGTGGCGGTGGACAGGTGGCGGGATTTGGGAGGAGATGAAGAGCTGGGAGTGGAGGGATGGGGTTGTGGTTGGATGGGTTAAGATGTGGGTTAGTGATGGGATCATTGATGACGATGATGGTATTTGATTCATTGTTGAATGTTCAGGAGGGAATCGGGAGTGCTTGCGTTATCTGGGGGGGTAAAGCTTCGTTCTCTTTTTGCACGTTAGTACTTGTTCTTTTCAGATTTTCGCTTGTGGTTCCCTTTGTCTTGTTTGCTTTAAAAAGCGTAGGGGATATGCAACTTCATATGCACAAGTTTCTCATATGAATGAGGGCCCCTTTCTTCTTACAAGTCAGCATAAATTGTTTGCGTTTTAATTTCACCTATAATCGCTCCTTGATCCCTTACTTTGTTAAATGTAAATTGCAATTGCTTGATTTCGCCCTTATTTGTGGACAAATAATCAGTCAATGGACAGATCTAGGTCTTTCAAGTTAGTAGGTGGTAATTGGAGAGAGTTCAATGAAATCCTTTATTTTATAAGTAATTGGCTCATTTCTTGGGCTAGTATGTAGGTCGAAGTTCTGTCTTTATTGTCACTTAGAGTCTCTCATGTTGTCAAAAACATAACAGACTGCTTGAGTACCAAGTAAGCAAGAACAAGAGCGACAAGGAGAAAATAGGAATAGCAAAAAGTAAAGTGACGCTTCCGTAAACAATAGACACGACAATAGAAAGAAGAAGAATAAGAATGGTAGTTCAACAGCAAAGCGGGTAAGAATAAGGATGACCTTTCTTTGTTGACTTTCTTTGGCAGGAGAGAGGACAGAAAGAGTATATTTTTTTTGACATCAAAATGAAAGCTTCATTAAAAGTTAGGAAATTACATGGTGCCTCCCGTAGGTTTGGGACGAGTACATCAGCTAGTGAGACATCCCTCACTATACAAAAGGTTGCATCGCACAAAATTATCACAAAAGATATATGAGCTCTACCGATGGAGCTCCTGAACAAAACAAAATACACAAAAGAACTATGAACTGTACACATGGAGCTCCTGAACAAAACAACATACACAAAAGTGCTCAACTCGATATAGCTTCTTCCTACAAGAGGTGCATATATGGACGTGATGTCCAACATGTATGCCCGACCGCCCTGGGCACTAAGCCACTGTTTTGTTTCTTTAGTTGAGCCTTCATCCGCCTCTTCTATCCTCTTGTAGCACTCCCAAGACCACAAATGTCTTCCCATTATGAATGACATGAAACTAGCAGCAGCACAACCCGCAGACATGCCCAGAACTGCAGCACATGGACAACAGCATTGCTGTAATCTCTCGGCCAGTAACAATCAGCCCTAAATTGCAGCGCACAGTCCACACTGCTACAAGCTCTTGGCCAGATCCCTCTAGCCTCCAAAGCACCCAGAAACGCAGCATATCCAGCCACCAATGCACCCAGAATCACGCCATAATGACAGACCCGCTACTGCAGAAGAACGGCCAGAAGCAAACAGCCCGCACCAGGCAGCAATTGAACCCAGAACTGCAGCGTAGTGGCTGGTCCGTTGCTGCAAAAAATCAGTCAGCAGCACTCCGTCCGCACCTGGGCATATGTCCAACCTAAACCTGATACCCTGCTGCGAATATGAACCCAAAACCAAGTGGTTGTATACAGAAAATGCGGAGAGTGACAACAAAGTCCAGAAATATACATATACAACAAAATACAATCATAACCCATATACATTACCGAACCCTGCAGAAATGGTGGCCCATTTTGTCAAGCCACAAGAGTTTTTGAATCTGAATTGGTAACTCTTGTGGTGTAAAGAAATAACGAATCTGGGAGGAGTGCCCCAGTTTAGAGAGAGCATCCGCAACAACATTAGCTTCTCGAGCACAATGAATGACAGGGATATCTCTAAGACGATAATTCATGGCTTGCCATAGGCGAGTGAGTTGCCAAAGCGAGCATTCTTTTCCTATGCTCATGACTAGGCTTTTGGAGTTATTGTACGCAATGGAGGGATTTAATTGCAACTCCTCAATAAATTCTGCTCGGATATCTAAAGCATGAACTTCCCCTTGAAAACTAGTACCCACTCTTTTGGGCCCCGCAAATGCACAAACGAGTTTTCCTTCATGATCCCGGATCACACCCCTAATGGCCATTTGGTTTTGGCGACACGATCCATCAACATTGAGAGCAAATGTGTTGGCCTTTGGGGGGGGGGGGGGTCCAAGCGCATAGAGAGACGCGTTTGGCCTTTGGGGCGTTGAGGGTGATACCTAGAGTAAGGAGGGACTCGATACCATACTTTGATGAATGTATCGTAGGTTTAACAAGGTGGTCCACATGTTGCAATGCATCAATGATAACCATCCTAGCATGTATATGATTTTTTTCATGCCCCCATAAATGGTATTATTCCTGAAGCTCCAAATTTGGCGGCAAATGGCAATGCAAGCTAGCCTACCCATAATGGAGAAATGAGACTTTTCTTTATAAGTCCGAAACCACCATTTAGTTCTGGTGGTTATTGATTGTGCAGGAAAGTAAGTGCTGCAAATATGATACCGAAGTACCTCCATAGAGATTGTGCTAGCTCACCTTCCACAAATAGGTGATTCAAGCTCGTAGTTTGATGGTTGTCAGATATACCAGTATGTTGCGCTCGCTTATCCACTGGAAGGATGTTGAAAAGGATTCTCTAGCAGATGAGCTTGGTCGGGGATGGCATGGGAGAGGCCCAAATATGCTGAAGAATATGCATGTGAGGGTGGTGATCACGGATGGAGTTCCATGTAGAGTTGGTGGAGAATGACCCCGTGATTTTAGGAGCCCATTGGCGTTTGTCATCCTCCGAAAGCCTAGGGGCATGAGCAGAGACTGCACCACTTCCTGATCGAGAGAGGGGAGTAAATCCTCAAATTACTATGTACCATTGTGGAAGAAATCCCTAAGTTTCAGCTAAATATCCCCATTGGGGTTAAGGAGATCCAAGCGAAACTTAGGGTGCCAACGGTCATACCAAAAAGAGACGTCTCTACCAATGATCCAAGAACATCTATCAGCAAAATCATGTCAAAGGGCTAGAATGTTCTTCCACTTAACTAAGCACCGTTGAGGGCCTGACCAAGCTGTAGGAGATGTCTGAGTTTTATACTTTGCAAGCATAAATGTGGCCCAAATTGATGATTAGGTACATAGATGCCAACATTGTTTAAGAATGAATGTTTTTTGACATCAGAGAGTTTGCAGAAACCCAAACCCCCTTCATTGATAGGAATGCACAATTTGTGCCAGCTAAGCTAATGTTTCTTGCTCCCATAATTTGAGGAGCCCTAGAAAAAAGTTTGCAAGCAAACTCTCAATCATTTTGATGATAGATTTGGGGATGGAAGTAGATGAGAGGAGGTAAATGTGCATGCTTCTTAAGACATGTTTAATGAGGATGATACGACCCGCACTATGCAAAAGTTTACATTGCCACCCTTGAAGACGAGCTTTGATTCTATCAATAAGGGGCAAGAAATATACAATTTTCTAACGACATGGGCTTATGAGAACCCCAAGTAAGTCATAGGAAAGACTCCTCAAGGGAACTTGAGAGTGGATTTTATCACTAATGCGGGATCGAGAAGCTTTGGCTTGGATATAGTATCGGCTCTTGACCCGGCTGAGAAGCTGACCCGAGGATTGCATGTATTTGTCTAGGAGATCAAGGATGAATATGAGGGACTGACGGGAGGCATTGGCGAAAATGATCAGGTCATCTGCAAAGAAGAGATGAGTGGGACAATCGGCATTGGTCATGGAATAGTGGGCTGAGGATGGAATGAGGTGAGAGAAGCCTAATGATAGGGCTTCCTCTGCTATGATAAACAGGCTCAGCGATAAAGGGTCCCCTTGCTTAAGGCCTCGAGAGCTAGGAAAGTAGCCTTTGTAAGACCCTTAAAAGACCACTGAGAAATGACAACTACAGATGTAAACTTTGATTAGATTAACCCACTCCATAGAAAAACCAAAACGGATGAGGACTTCCCATAAGAAATCCCACTCTAGACGATCATATGCTATATGCATGTCTAAGTTGAGGATGATGTTTGGGTGTTTGACCTTTTTGTCTAGGTCTCGACAAATTTCTTTGGTAATCATCACATTGTCAGAAATGCTATGACCTTTCACGAAAGACCCTTGATTGGGAGAGATGATCATAGGAAGGACCGAAGCTAATCTCATACAAATCGCCTTAGCAAAAATTTTGTATAGAGTGGTGCATAAGCTAATGGGGCGAAAATCATTGAGACTGAGGATTGGTTTTTTTAGGGATGAGGACAAGAACTATATGGGAGATGGCTTCAGGGAGACGCTTGTTGGCCAGAAAGTGATTGGCAGCAGTAAGGATAAATGGCCTAATGATCTCTCAGGAAGAAGTGAAGAAAGATGCTGAGAAACCATCTATACCCGCAACGCTATCTGGAGGAATGGATTGGGCTGTGTGGTGGAGTTTGGAGAGGTCGAAGGGTCTAACAAGCATGAGGTTAATATCTTCGAAGATTTTGTTTGGGATAAGGTTAAGCAGGGCCTCCTTCAGATGATGGGGTGAGGAGAGGAGCTTGGAGAAGGAGACATCAGCTACATGAATAGCCTCTTGGCCTTGGAGGTTTTCTCTATTGGGGCTGACAAGCTTATCAATATTTTCTTTAGTAGCTTTGCTGTGGACTATGCCATGAAAGAATTTGGAGTTGGAGTCTCCTTCTCGAAGCCATTTGATGCGAGTTTTTTGTTTCCAGAACATCTCCTCTCTAATAGAGGCTTCATTCCATTTGGATTTGCATATTTGAAATTGCTTATACACATTTGGACACCAATAAGATTGTAACGATGTATCAAAGTGAAGATAGCTCATATTTCAGCTCTTTTTTCTGGGTAAAGATATTCCCAAATGTGGTGGAGTTCCATTCTTAAAGGGCTTGCCTCAAGAGTTTGAGTTTGATGCAGATGTTAGTAAGGGGAGATGGGTGGTGCTCATTAGCCCAATGTTGCTGGACTACATTGAGGAAGGATTCATGCCGAGACCACATTCTTTGGTATCGTCAGTCTTGGGCCAGAGTGAGAGTTTAAACACCATGATAGGATGATGAGCGAATGGTCGGAGAAGGAACGGTGAAGGATTTGAGCTGAAAGGCCCCCAACAAGGAGGAGGTTAGATGATTGAAGAACTCTATCATTGACTTTTCAAGTGCGCCTCAGACCTTCCATGTTGTTACACCAGGTGAACTTGTTCCCAGTGAAGGCAACCGACGCTATATGGCAATCATTGATGCAATCATTGAAATCCTCTATGACTCTTGGATGAGGAAGATCTCCACCGATCTTGTCTTGGATAGATGTGATAGTATTAAAGTCTCCCCCTCCATGGCCGTTGGAATTGGGAGTGGATGGATCTAAGGTCGTTTCGAAGCTCTCTCCTAAGTTGGACCGTGTGTTTTCCATACACAGCCGATAACATGAAGGAGAGATCGGCCAAAGACACATAGATGGTAATGTATTGAATTTCTATGTGTATGATGCTGACTTGGATGGAAGGTCTCCATAGATCCAGATTTTTCCACCTAGATCCTCATTCATGATGCATTTGGATGACTCTTAAAGTACGCCAATAGATGAGTACATTCTTTCACTCTTAAAGTACGCCAATAGATGAGTGAAGTGAAGGGACTATCCATTGATAGACCGTAGACGCGAAAGGAATGAAATGCCTTAGCGCAATTAGCCTTAGCGCAATTAGCATAGGGCTTCTCGTGGATAAGCCCGATTATCATTATTTGAAAAAAATTCGACGTTTCATTCACACAATTTATCTTTGACTAGTTTGCTTACAATATTACTTATAAGAGTAGCATTAGTGTAGCCCCAATGGAGACCTTTTGTTCTCCAATTACAATCCATACCCAGAAGGCTATTCTAAATGTCGGGTTTCTAGCTATCGTACCTAAACACTATTAGAAAATCTAGCTTTCTTGTGTTCACCTGTGAATTAGGTGCTTATGATACTGTGAATCATATCGATTGCAATAGTGTTTAATTGAAAAAACTTAATTGGTTAGCCGAAAGGAATGAACCGTTCCTGTATTTAAGTGGTTCCTTAAATCCATGAGACTATATTAAGCGATCCATGGAAGTGAAAGAAAACTATACCTTTGGTTAGAAATATCCATAGAAGGAGAAGACTTACCTTTGTCAAGTGGCATGGCTCTTGCAAAGAGATTAGGTACTTATGAGCCTCGCAGTAGTCACATCGATGCAGGGTGCGAGGCTCACAAGTCAGTAGCTAACAACCCATTTTCTAAAACAAATGGGTTGTCAGTCTCTAAACGATTCACATATATACATATACACATGCATGCACATATACATATGTAATTATGTGTGCACGCAAAATTATTCAGACTATTTTATAATCTATGCTAACACTCTAAGACCAGATTAGGATATCTTGCAGATTGAATATATCAATTTATTCAATCGTATTAAGTTAAAATGGTAGATAATTTTAATATAAAGCTACTGTATTCCTAAAGTTAAATTAAACCAACTTCTAGTTAATTTTATAGAGAGAAAGAGGGAGGAGGGGGTATAGCTAGTGGCCTTCTTGTTGCTCTTAAGAGAAAGGAGTGTAACCTTTAATTGAGGGAATTTTAATACCAACAAGGGTTTGTTTCTCAGTTTAGGAGGGAGGGAGATAATGAGGACGGAGAAGAGAGATTTCTATGTTCAAGGAGGGGTTATTCACTCAGTTCTTGAAGATACTATATATTTTTTGAAGGGAAGGGCATTGCCTGAGGCTATGTACCAATAAATTGAGAGTATTACAAGGGCACTAGAGCCTATAAAACTAGGTAAAAAAGCCTCTTTTTATAAAATATTACTATTAATTTAAATATTTTGGAGATAATATACAACTAATATTTGAATAGAAGAGAAATTTTGGGTACAACTAATAATTTCAGTTGTGATAGTATTTGCTGGACTCTGGACTCTTGACTTTGTCAGCCTCAGATTAGATGTTGATTGGATGTTGTTATGGATCGCTGACATGACTCTTATCATTAGAGGCGTTACTACTTTAGCTTTGCAGTGTTGTGTGTGGAGTTCTATGTATCCTTGACATTCCCTCGCAAACTCACTATGAGAGAAGCAATAGTAATTTTAGATTGAAGAGTGAAGAAGTGGGACATTGGCAAACCATTTGTAAGAATGTTGACTTCCTATTGAACCAACTATGTAATGCACGCCTAGATTTCCGCATTAAATCTTCACAACTATGTAATGCACGCCTAGATTTCCGCGTTAAATCTTCACCTGGACAAAATGAAAAATTGATTTATATACATGTTATGATTTTTTATGAAACACGAGATTTATAGTTATGAATTTTGCTAATAGATTATCACAATAGAGTATTGAGAGGAAGATTGTGACACAGAGTTCTCAGAAGAACTATTATATCAGAATTTCTTAAGCGATGGTGAAAGCAAGAGCTCTGTACTCGACTTTAGTGCTTGAGAGAGCCACCAAATTTTGTTTTATTAATGACCAACTATTTTCCACTGAAATAAACACAATAACCATGTGTGGACCTTCAATCATCAAATCTCTTGCCTAGCTTGCATGTAAGTGATAGCAAGCTCAGAATGGTGTGGTGATATGAGTCGCCGTGCGAGCACATTTGATCGCGAAATTATCAAATGTGGGTTTGAAAAGAAAACAACAAAACACACAAGACAATTCAATTAGTGAAGAAATATACATTCTCTAGATTATGAAGAATAGAAGATTACAAAATCTCTCTAGAATAAAGAACAATTTTTCTATTCTCTTTAAACCTTAATATCTTGATTAGAATCTCTCTTCTATTAATCTCCTCTGATGTTTAGAAACCCTAAACAATCCCTATTTATATGTCTAATAACGTGGATGACAAAATCGTTAATAACCAAGTCTAATGAAACTTGGAATACGCGTCAAAAGGAATCCAGATTCACCCAGGAAACGCGATCTGGTCGACTGGCCTGCTTGGTTCGGTCGACCGACCAGAGAGGGTTTTTAACCCTGTAGGCGTATCCGTTTTCGGTCGATCGACAATGAGCGATGGGTCGACCGGTTTGACCTTTGTGTTCGATCGATGTTGGAAGCCCGGTCGACCGGCCAGAGTGCTTGCCTGCTTCCTGTTTTTCTTGTCGTTTTCCTGACTTTGACCTCTTTAGCTGCCACTAACGGCTCCACCCACGTTTCTATTCTTAAGTTATAATGAGAATCGTCTATCATTAAGCTCCCATGAAAATCGCTATACTCCCGAAGCAAAGAAGAAGATACACCCGTATCAAGGCTCCCCCCTTTAGGAACTTGAACTCCCGTTCAAGTTAGAACTTCAGCTGAGAAAACTCTCGAGCTCCTCCTTTGTTGAACCACCTGGTTTTGCTAGAAACCTGACATTGACGTCCGATCAGAAACAGCTTCTTCGTTCTGCGCTCATCATAGTCATCTTCCTCTTCAAATTGCAATCCTCTTTCAGTGGCTCTTCATAAGGCCTAATGAACATCGAGATAAACTTTTTGCTTACATTCACTTGCCTCTTTGCTCAGTTCACAGTCACTAAGTTTGTCTCATTCGAAAGAGATGCTAAACGAAATATGAACTTCTCACCGTCTTTGGCGAATGTGTACTTCTGAACCCGCCTTTCGTAGATTGTGTATCTATCCCACAAATACGGATTGTCCAATATAACCTGACAAATATCTAATGTAACTACGTCGCACGTGACATTGTCAATATACGACTCGTGGAGTGTAAATCTGAAAGTACATTGATTAACTATACTCAGTCCTGTCTCCTTCTGAATCCACCCCAATGGATAGGACTTTGGATGCTTAACCGTCTTCAGACCTAGTTTCTGAACTAATATCTCGGATATTAAATTCTTCTCGCTGCCTGGATCAATTATGACATCTACCAAACTGGTCTTCACCTGCAACTTAAGAACAAAGAACTGCTTTTTGGGATCTTCGTCCTCCTTCACGGTCTGTTTTTCTATCATAAGGTTGAGACTGTTGGGCTCTGTCATCCCTGAGACTTCTTTCGGACCTTGTGCTAGCACGTATGTCTTTTTCTCCTCCTTCAACCCTTTTGGCTTGAGATGATACTTCTCCCAGCATCGATCAGCTATATGTCATGACTTCTCGTAATGACTATAAATCAGTCCTGTTTTTTTCTAAATCACCCTTCTTCTTCTCCTTAGGTTGGGAACCACTAGACTCATCTCCAGCTTGCTTAGCATCTCCCTTTGTCTCGTTGCTCTTCTTCTGCTTGCCCTCAATGATAATATTCTTCACGTTCGCCTCTGTAATTGACTCAACCGTGAATAGCTTCATCTTCTTCCGAATGTATTCGTTCAAACCCGTCATATACTTCATAAAGATCGAGTACTCCGTCCTAATATTGAGAACCATCGCTTGTTGTTGAAACTCAGTTGTGTATTCTTGAACGGTTTGATTGAATCTTTGGCGCAAGCCGCATCACTTGTACCAACGATCTTTAAGGAATCCTACCGGGTAGAACTGCTTCCTTAGTAGTTCCTTGAACCTGTTCCAAGACACCGATTTCATCTACTGTTTGCAATAATATTTTCACCACGTCAATGTATATCCTGAAAGCTTTAATGTCGCAAAAACAATCTTCTCCTTTGACGAATAATCATAAAGAGTGAAATAGGTCTCCATACGCTCGATCCAATCATCAAGCCTTTCGACGTCAGCACTCCCATCATAAATAGAAATCTCTACTCTGAAATCAATCTTCAGATTCTGGTAAGAACCCTTACCCACTTGATGTGGAACAGTCTTGACGGTCTCGACCTCCTAGTCGGAATCTGAATTCTCATTACCTCCATCGGATTCTATAGGTTTTGTCTTGGGCCCCGCCAAAGATTCACCCTTCTTTTCGCCTCCGTGGATGAGATCGACGAGCTTCATAAGAGTCTAACTGATTGTCTCGATCTGTTTTTCAATCGTATCAAGTCTCGATGAATTGTCGCTTTCTGTCATCTTTTTTCTTGATTTCTGGACTTTATCCAAAGAAATAAGAAGGGTAATCTAGCCTAGCTTTTTGTATTGCGATCGAGTAAGGATCATACACATGATAGATACCCTTTCACAGGATCTGATCGTTTTGATACCAACTTGGTACGAGTCGCCGTGCGAGTACCTTTTATCGCGAAATTATCTAATGTGGGTTAAAGAAAACAACAAAACACATAAGACAATTCAATTGGCGAAGTAAAATACATTCTCTAGATTATGAAGAATAAAAGATTACAAAATCTCTCTATCGTAATCTCTCTAGAATAAAGAACAATCTCTCTATTCTCTCTAAACCCTAATCTCTTGTTTAAGATCTCTCTTCTGTTAATCTCCTCTGATGTTTAGAAACCCTAAACAATTCCTATTTATGTCTAACGTGGATGAAAAAATCATAAATACCCAAGCCCAATGGAACTTGGAATACGCGTCAAAAGGAATCCAGATTCACCCAGGAAACGCGATCCGGTCGACTAGACTGCTTGGTTCGGTCGATCGACCAGAGAGAAGATACACCCGTATCATGTGGCGGGATGAGTAGGAAAGCTACGAGTGATGGATCCTTATATGTAGAGGAGCACTCGACGGCTTGCCAAATGTGGTGTATTATGAAATTCTATTAACCGGGCAAGTTGTAAAAAAATCTCCAGTAACACTTCGATAATATGACGGGTTCAAGAATGGAGTAGCATAACAAGTGAGTTTCAGGTTGGTTATAACAAGAGTGGATACCGACTTGGCTCTGTCCATCTTTGTCATGCACAACAAGTCAGTAATGTATTTTCTTTGGATTAATAAGAGGCCTCTGTGATCACGACATACTTTGTACTGAGAAAATAATTTAGCTCGATGAGATCTTTGAGGGAGATCTGGAATGAACCGTTGTAGGAGCTTTGGGTCACTTCCCATTAATACAATGCTATCAACATACACTAATAGGTTGGTAATAGAACGTGCAATTTCAGAAAAAAGAGATGAGTTAGAGTGAGTGGTTGGTTACGAACCAGGCTTGTAGAAGAGTACACTTCAAAGGTGTTGTGGGTCACTCCATTGCCCTTCTCAAGTGGACAAATGTGATAATACATGTCTTCATCTCTACCTTGCTCCTTAGATTTAAAAAGGGCAAATATAACAGTCAAGATCGGGATTTCAAATGGGTAGAGTTAGAGAGGCTGAGGGAGCAAATGGTTCTCATCTTTAATAAACGGGTTAAAGACGTGGGATTGGGTTATAGGTGAGACATCTTGTGATTAAACACGTAAACTGCCTGAAGAAGATGAAAGAACTAAAAATGAGACTAGTACACCAGTGAAGCAGGGAATGCAAAATGAGTGGAAGGTAGAGGAAGGATTGAGGAAGTAAAATGATGTCAATTCCTACTCACGGCTATCAAAAAATTCGCCAGGCACGAGATGGCTGTAAGGTTTGGGGGTTTCGACAAAGGCATCTCAGGCAAGTAACCTTTCATCAGCATTGGACATCAATATCGATATTTGGTGGCAAGGAGACTAGATTAATGGAAAAAGAATGCAGGTAAATGGAGAAGAGTTAATAATGTTGGAATTGATGTGAGCAGAGACTACTGTTCCATTTTTATTTTTAAAGAGAAAAAGGGTAGGGTACCCACAAATTAGACCTATGAATTCCTGACTAAGATAAGGCCATGGATTACTGAATAGGATAAGGCCATAGACTGCTGATTGGGATAAGCCGATATATCATTGACTGGGATAAGTCATAAATCCTTGATTGGGATAAGCCGATGGATCATTGACTAGGATAAGCTCATAGATCACTGACTAGGATAAGTTAAAAGGCTAAATATCAAAATCCCCCCTTGAATGATTATTAGATTAGCTTAAAACTTCCAAATATCATAAAACCCTCTTAAGTTAGGGTTTTAAGGGTTATCAGATATGCCTTTAACTTTAACATTTTATCAAAAACTCCTAAGAGCATAAACTACAATTTTCACTGGTGAAAATATCCCCTACGTAGTATTTCACTCATGTGAAAATTGCGGTTAATGCTGTTTGGAGGGTTTTCCAATAAAAACTTAAAGCAAATAGGGGAGGGGAGGGGAGGGGTGGGGTGGGAGGGGGTTAGAGTTTTACTCTTATTATATAATAAGTAAGAATTTGTTTTCCTTCATATATTAGTTTTCTGTGTGTTTCATATTTCAACACACTGTAAGCTCCTTAGCGAGTGTCATTTACTATATTTTTTAAGCTCAGAGTAAGCATACATCATATTGATTATAGGCTACTTGCTGCTTAGGGGCTTGTTTCAGGCCGTAAAAGGCTTTGTTGAGTCTACAAACAAAATTGGGACCTTGGGCATCTTTGTAACACAGAAGTTATTGAATAAAAACTTGTTTCGTTGGTTTACAATTTATAAAAGGCATTATTTCTAATTGCTGAAGGGATCAGGCCCTAGTGACAACCAACAAGAGGACCAAACATATTTTGCTGCGCTTTTCGACTGGGCTAAATTTTTTTGAAGAAATTCACACCTGCCACTGGGTGAAACCCCTTTGCGTCCAAGTGTGCTTTATAGTTCTCAATGGAACCTTTAGCTCATCATTTAATCCAGAACACCCACTTACAACCTACAATATTAGCATCCAGAGTCGGGAATACAAAGATTCAGGTCTTGTTGTGAATGAAAGCTGCATACTAAGTGTCAATGTCTTGACGCTACTCAGGGACATAGATCCTTGAGCGTAGGAAGTAGATTCTTGCTCGATTGACGGTAGGGGTTGGCATAGGGTGGTGGGTAGAAGAAAGCTTTAGGATTAGGGACTTAGTTTTTGCTTGGGACTTAGTTTTTGCTTGGGTTGTCATTCGGTTGGTGGACTGCGAAGCAGGCTCATTATGTTTTATTTAGGAGAAAAGGTGCCTGACGTAAGGTTGGGTCAGATTAAGGGCGATGCATGTGGAGCAGTGGTGAGAGATTGACTTGCAGAGTGGTGAGGAGATGATGGAGCAATGACACTTGGTGAGCCGGGGCCTAAGTGAGAAGTGTGGATTGATACGAGAATATTTAAATTTCGAGGGGAAGGATGATTTGAGAGAGGCACAATGTGTTGGAGAAGGGAAAGAGGGAGAATTGTGAGTACTTGAGGGAGATCATAGTGGCAAAGGAATGATAGGAGAACACACTTTCATCAAAGACTATATAGCATGAAATATAGATACGATTAAAGGGAGGATAGACACAGATAGCCCTTATGTTGGTGCTATAACTCACAAACCTCATGGCTGTGATTGATAATCTAATCTGTTATTGTTAGGGACGAAGGAGGGGCTAAACTAAGCTTTCAAATCTCTGAAGAATTGTATAATTCGGTAAACAATGGTTTAGTTTTTGGAAGGGAGAATTGTGTTTTTTGAAAATGAGAGGAGTGCCATTACTATGATAAACCATCTTGCAAACGTAGATTTCAAAGAGGATTGATGAATGATATGGTTAGCTAGGAGGACGAGACTCGTAGAAACTATGTCTTGGTAACATCGCTCAAGAGCTCCATTTTGTTCATGGATCTAAGGGGAGGAGGAGCTGTGGATAATACCACAATATTTATAAAAAAGAAATTGATCTATACTTCCCTGATTCCCAAATGACATTGCACCATGGTTTGGAAATGCATAAGAATCTAAAGCACTAATGATTAATGACTCATAAAATGCACACAAATGTATTTACTGTAGTTGTGAGGAAATTGAACGAAATATTTATTGTCACTAAATGGAACAACAGATTCTCAACCCTCTACATTGGAAAAGATAAGATTAGGAGTCACACTTCATACATGCAAATGATGAGAAGGGAGGCATAGTGTCATGCCTAATTGACACGGCGCATAAAAGAGCGGGCCTTTAATATATGAAAATTTAAAGAAATAACTTGACACATAACTTTATCGTGAGGGTGACTAAGATGTTGATCCCACCCATGAAGATAAGTTTAGAAACTAGCTAGACCAAAACAACCGATAGAGTTGTCAAAAGAACAATATAGACTGGATAACATAGAGCGATTCGATATGATGGTGGGCAAGAGGTGGAGACCACGGTCAGACGTCCCTTTGATACCTTGCCTTAGAAGTTTTTTAGTAAGAAAAAAGTCATGATGAAAGCAAGATAAATGTCATTGTGTTTTGTAAACTGAAAGGTATTAGGAAGCATGGGGTGCAAGTAGGGAGGGTACTAGTGCGAATATTGGAAATAGACAAGAGGTTACCATTAACAACTTGCACTTGGTTTGGTTTGAGTGGACCGAACGATTGTTGTGCTATGTAATTGATGGTGGAAATAGAGACAATTATAGTTGTCATATTATGTTCCCTCTTAGAAGTGATTGAATGGTTGATACATTGATGATAATTGATCGCAAGATGCCTAATTTTGTAGCAATTTTGATCTGAGTCTCGTCCTAATATGATGATAAAATTAGTAATTACTGTGTATATTAGATAAATACCATAGTTTATTAGTTATAGGGATTTAAAGAATTAAAGGAGTTATAAGTATTTATATTAATTAATGTTAATTATATTATAAGGCTCACATAGTTTGGAAAGCCAATAACATTCTTATCTCCTAATTCTCTTTGTGTCCCAATCAAATCTTATTCATAATTCTAATTTTAGTCTTGGTTTGGGGGGGGTATTCATTGGGATGTTTTGGGGCCTTTTGGGACAATTGTCTCACTTGGATAATTTTAGGCACTTGTGATAATTGGGGGGGGGGGTAGAGTGAGATAAACTCGGGTAATGAGAGACTTTGATTGAGATAATCGAGGATAATAGGACAATTTGAGTGAGACAACTAATGATGACGTATTTGAAAATATGATATTTATATAGTTATTAAGTTCTTATTACTAATTAACTTCCATGGATAAACACTTATTATATTAAGAATATTTTTTAAAGTAATATTATTATTATTACTATCATCAATAATATAATATATTAATAATATAATGTATTGAAAAAATTTAATCTAAATATTTATGTGTCAATTTAATCCAAATTAACTTATTAATATTGTACTTAACATATATTAGTGATTAATTATTATTTAAAGAAACCTAGATTGAGATATAAAAGTCATAACTATTACAAATAAAGACGTGGCTATTAAACAAAGTCTTAAGTATAACAAATTAAGTCCAATTACCACGAACTAGAAACTAGACTCCTCATGGCATGCGTGTCTCGTCCTGCCATATATGCTTCGCCATTTTTTCCCTCCACTTTGCCGCAATTGTCTGTTTTGTCTATTGAGTCTATAAATCATTGTCCTCATCGGAATCTGCATCAAGCGGTGCAACATTGCGTGGTACCTCATAAGGAAGATTGGAAACTTCAAAGTCATCATTTGAGTTCGCTAACTTCAAAAAGTTACGCATGCCGATACAAGCCCAAACCATATTTTTCTATATCTGACATGAAAAACTAGGAGGTTGATTCTTGAAAATAGTGAACCTCGACTTGAAAACGTCGAAGATATGTTTGACACACATTCGGAGACATACATGCCGATGGTTAAATAACTCATGCGGATTACGTCGCCGCTGACGGTTGCTGGCTGGGCCAACTCCTTTAGGTGGTACATTGTACCTCGATACAGAGCCAAGAACTACAACCTATTGGGATAACCACAATCCACCAGATAGAATTTGCCTACAATAACATATTGCTAGAATTGTAATCGACAAAAATCTTAAAAAGTAAGCGTTAAATTTAACAATTTGACATAAAGATTATTACCATCTAGAAGTGGAAGTCTGCATTCACTCCTTCATTTCATTGTATCCTTCAATACCTGTGAATCATTTGTAGATCCCTCCATCTCATCAGGACATAAATGAACTTGAGATCAAACGTGCATGCCGCAAGGACATTTGGGAAAGATAGCTATGTCTATTACAGAATGAGGTCTGATCCATGCAATACACCATACGAGGAATGTGAGTCCCATTGATTTCACCGATACAATCATATCCATTCCATTAACATGTATGAGATATAAATCAAATAATTTTATAATAAAGAATGAAGAGTAATATAATGCATTTGAAATTAAAATACCTTGAAATAGCCCAAAATAGGAGTCTAATGTGACATGTTCTGGCGGGTCAGTAGGAGGTGAAGCCATCAGAGAAGGGGAGATACAAGAGCTACGAGTGCTTTGTTGAAGCGCACACTTATAACAAATCGTGATTGATCAAACCTCTTGTTAGTAGTGCTATATCGTTGATTCTGTATAATTGTGAGAAGGAAAATAGCAACCATCTCCTCAATACTAATATAACGTGTATCTTTTAAATGGTTGTGGCCTCATAGTACCATACACAGTTCATGAAGCAATCTGGATACACATGATATATCTGACGAAAATCACAGGGTCTACCCTCCATCTTGGATTTGGAGTATTAAAGACTAAGATCTGTAATGCCATGTTTGAGGCCCGAACATGCACGCGACTGTATACTTGACTCTTCCTCTGATATGAGTTATGAGACCTGTGCAAGTAGCTCTGCTAGTTGTGGCCTCATAGTACCATACACAGTTTCATGAAGCAATCTGGATACACATGATATATCTGACGAAAATCACGGGGTCTACTCTTCATCTTGGATTTGGAGTATTGAAAACTAAGATCTGTAATGTCATGTTTGAGGCCCGAACATGCACGCGACTGTATACTTGACTCTTCCTCTGATATGAGTTGTGAGACCTGTGCAAGTAGCTCTGCTATTTGTCCAGCCATAGTGATTATACGGATTAGGAGATAATCGGCACTATGCTCTTGAAATAGCAAAATAGGCACCTCTGTACCTTCCATCCTGTCATATGCATGAAAAAAAAACTTAAGAAGGTACAAAATATCAATACTACAATATTAGATTCCTAATAAGATACAACAAAAAGCCTCTAGTATATGAAATTAATATCACTGTAACTCCATGGCCCTTGTATATGTAGTTTCCTAGAATAATTAATATGGACACTTAAAAATATGACTAATTTCATCAATTTCTATGTATGAAGACAATCAAATGAAAATTGAATGGTCAGGAAATAAGTGGAAACCATACCTCAACCTTTTCTGTTTATTCACCTGAATTTGTTCAGAAAATAAGAAAGCATGCACATTGGTCTATCAGAAAGGCCCTTCAACAACAATTTCTCCAAGAAATAGCATAATCAATTATATGAAGCATAATCACCTCTAGCTGAAAGATTTCAAGCCATTCTCTAAACTTTCATATCTTAGATACTATCTACATATTGTTCTGGCTGGACTAAGGACGATAACACCGAGCCTGTTGTGGGCATGGTCTTGATTATGGTCAGTGCCACGGCTGGTATAGTCGAGCCAAGTTACCATAGTGCAGTAACTGCTGATTAGCTAACTTATGATGCTTCTCTTCTTGGTGGAGGTTGCCAAGTAGATCATCAACATTGATGGCAGCACGCATGAGACAAGCTAAGGCGACAAATGGACCAAACTTCAGGTAGAGCCCAGTGAGAATAAATTCAATAAGGTCCGCTTCATTGACATGGTTGGATGTAGCAGCTAGGAGATCAGCAAAAGTACTCTTATTCTCAGCATAGTTGAAGATGAGAAATCCTTGTCGCATGTTTTTGCAATTGAGAGCGTAATTGCATAACTCGTGCTTGTGATTGAGATTGAAATATGCTCTGCAGAGTAAGCCAAGCATGATGAGAAGTTGTGGCATAAGTATTATGATCCAATGCACATTCCATAATGGTGGACTTCAACCAAAGCAGCGCTATCCTATCTTGTCGGTTCCATGGGGCTGGGTTGGGAGTGGGCTGGGCTTAGGAGGTTTGTCCTGTAGCGAGGGGGAGAAACTGCAGAGGTTCCTTGTTGTCTTGACTGACAAGGAACCCAAGAACAAATTGCATCTAGGACTGACAAGGAAGTCAAGAACAAATTCCTCTAGGACTGACAAGTCAAGAAGATAAATTATAAGTGTGCATGAGGGGTGCGGAGGTGGTTCATTGACATTGTGCTGAACGGATTAAAGGAGATTGGTGTTTGGGTTGTTGTTATTGGCCACATTGGAGGCTCATTTGGGCTTGTGGAGTTGGTTGCCATTGCATGATCTAGGAGATTGGAGGACAAAGTTTTTTTTAACGTTATTCAAGGGTTCTGGTAGCATAAAATATATGGTATTTGCTATTTATAGAAGAAGCCAGTGTACATCAGTTACAACAGATTTAAATATTGTGGAGATAATGTAGGACTAATATTTGAATGTTAGAGAAATTTAGGACAACTAATGATATCAGTTGTGATAGTATTTATGATGTGGAAGTGTTGTTACATATTGCTGACATGACTTGAAGTCTTGAACATTGCAGGCATTGTACTGCTTTAGCTTAGCGGTGTCGTGCATGGAGTTCTGTGTAGCCTTGACATTCAGCCGTCCTGCTGCAGGGTTTCATTTAAATTTGGGTTCTTTTAGACTTGGGCTCCCCACACTTGGAGAAAATGAGTTGGCAGAACTATATACCGGGACTTCTAATCAGAAAACAAAAATATGTCTTTCATCTATTAACCAGATCGAACCTACCGCAGGCTTATATGCAGGTAAGGCAAAGAAGAAAAAGAACAAGAATGCAGATTGTGATCAATCCAGATTTGCATTTGACACAGACCTGTTGGATCAATGAGTTCGATGGGTTGATGAAAAAGAAAAGTTTTTGGTTGTTTCT
Organism: Asparagus kiusianus; assembly: GCA_022839385.1. Taxonomy (NCBI): domain Eukaryota; kingdom Viridiplantae; phylum Streptophyta; class Magnoliopsida; order Asparagales; family Asparagaceae; genus Asparagus; species Asparagus kiusianus. Next base: position 361,430 of record BQKN01065888.1, on the reverse strand, counting down.
ATCACCAATCAGGTAGTTTTTATAGGTTTGAAAATGTAGGTAAGTAATATATCTAGATTTGGGAATTGAGATGAGGTATCTTCATAATTTTCCTATTTATGCGAATCTTTCAAACATTGGTCTCATGTCAACTGCATCCTTTGTGAAATATGACTCACCCCTCTGCATTTCTATATTTTAATATCATTTATTCTTTAATGTCAAAATTTTTAGTTCCAAACATTTCTTTTTTCCAAAAAAGATAAACATCTGAATGCTAATTTCCGTAAATTTGTAAAGTAAAATGATGAGTCTGTTTTGATATATTCATGCAATTTTCTGGTAGTAAAACGGTAACCAAATGACCATATATTGAGTCTTAAAGCATAACTGAGGTTGACCTGTGTGCTCTGGTTGCTGGTGTACTGATGGTGATTTCCAGCATCGATATCTCTCTTTACAATTGCAAAAATACAAGTAGCTGTTGTAGTGGATCCCTCATTGGCTTTCACCAAGCATCTTCAGAGAAATCATGTTGCGGAAATTAGTAGAATTCTGTTTAAGAGGATGCTAATATGTTTAGTAGAATTCTCGCCAATGTGCCAGCAGCAAAGCTGATCGTTGACCCACGGAATACTGAAGTAACAGCCTCAACCATGGTGGAATCACTATTGTTCACCATCAAATTCAACCTAGTTTGCAGGATGCACGGGAGAATGGTTCAGAATAGCTGGACTCCTCCCCTTCTTATTGACCATTACACATCTAAATTACAGTTGATTGTTTATTTATCCTGACAAATGGAATGATTAACTTGTAGGACCTAATGATCTCAACCCTTCACAAATCTCATGTCCTTCTGAATTGTGTTGGTCATCAGCTGAAAATAATTAATTGGTTTATGTCATGTTATTTATTAACTGAAAATTCATAAAAAAGGAATCCTTCCTTGTACTCACCCTCTAATTTTTAAGGTTCAAGATAGTATGAGAAATTCTTTCTTCAATTAGCCTCTTGTACAAATTTTGGGTGAGCATGCAACATTTTATTAACCATTTTCCTCGACTAACTTTAAAAACTATAATCTTATTTCTGCACCAAATTATTGATCTTCCTTGTACTCTCGTCATCTTTTGACTCAAGAAAGGGACCTTAACAATCATAGCAAGCATATTATGTTCATCAGAATTTCTTCCTGTGACCAGTATGCTACAATTCCATTCTAGCTTGAGTACTAGAGTAGCTGTAAAATCAAAACGGCTAATGGCACTCTCCTTAATCAGTCAATCTTTCATTTTAGGTTTTTTAACATTCTCAAAACCAATTTTCAAACAGAGGAAAAGACAAATATGATATACCAGATTTATCCTTTCTTAATGTTAAAACCTTTGGATTAGTCTGTACTTGTTGTATTGTATAATTCATATATGTGTATGTGTGCGTTTGTGTGTATATATACATGTAGCTGACCCTAAACTCTTGGGATAGAGGCTTTGTTGTTGTTGTTGTTATATCATAGAAGACAGATGCATTCATTCCTCAACGTCAATTATTGAGATATCTTCTTAACTAGAGTAAATCAACATTACCTGCGCGAACTAAATCACCTTCATATATCTTATAATAGAGGAAAGATGCGTTCAACTATTCTTCCATGTCAATTATTCAGGTATCTTCTTAACGAGATTAAATCAACATTAACTGTGCCAACTAAATCCCCTTCTCTCTATCTGAAGGCACCGAGTCCTCAAGGGTAGTGAATTGAAGATACAAGCTAATGAAATACCCTTAAGATTGGGTTTTGAATCCCAATTCCACTAATAAAATGCGCTTCTACGATCTTCAATGATGAGGATGTTGCGGAATTTTAGTCCAACCGCGTATTACGATCTCTACAACTCGGAAGCTAACACACAATAAAATAGAAAACAACCGCAATCAAGAAGAAGGAACATCAATATTTGCGTGGTTTAGTCAACCAACTTTGACCTACATCCACGGGGCAATAATATGATAAATTCACTATGTATCAGGGAGAACTACAAGAGGAACCACTCAACTCTAGTCTTTCAATCTCTCAACCTCACATACATAACCAACTTTCATATTCTCTCCAAAATCCACTCATTACAATCTTTTAAACGGACAAAAACTGTGAAACCCTCTCCAGATATTGTAATCTTTTACACAAACAAAGCCTATGAAACTCTTGCCTTTCGCACAATATTTTTAAACTGGGCTACACCTTTTGCTAACCCTAGATTATAAGAATATTAACTGTCTCTCATCTCATTGGTTTTTCCTCCAATAATAAAAGAATATATATATAGGGAAATAAAAACCCTATCTTTAGCCTAACTTCCTAATTAGAATAGAATTCAAACTCCTAATTATAATGAGACCGAATCTTCTAATCATGATAGATCTCTAACCCTATCTAATTTTTATGAAGTTATACAAAGAATCAAATACACAATCCCAACAATCTCCACGTTGGTTTTTGATTCTCAAATTATCTTAAAAATATATCACTGTCGTCTTGAAACTGTCTTTCCTGCTAGAGTCTTCTATTTCTTTTGTACTTCAATCTGAAGCATCCGTGCTCTTGATTGAAACATCTGTACTCCAACCTGGATGCCCCTATGACCCTCACTTTTATCTGCCTCGTTGTGGTGCCTCCACCTCTCCTATGCGCACTAAGAGATCTTTACCACCTCTAACATTATAAGCAAATCAACCATGCTTCTCTTCTCAAGCTGAACTTGATAGTAGCCTTTATGTACTTGATGTCCTCGTACTCCACCTGTATTGCTCATTTTGAATCATATCGGTGTACCTCTCCTGCTCCACGCTACGAGTCGAATGCTTCTATCTCCTCCATCACTTGGCTTGTACCAAATATGAGCGCACATTGTCTTTAAGTCCAATGCCACCATCTCCATGTATGTCACTCAGTTGTGCTTGCTTGCAAGCTCCACCTAATCTGGCATTGTCCTTCTTGAGTCTACACACAAACTACTGCTCCCGTGATGACTCTGAATAATTAAATGCTGACAACTTTACAGCTAGAACCACGTCTGATTCTCTACACCAGTCTCATCCGCCGTATACTTGTTTGCTCTATCTGCCATCAGATTTGTCTCACCATTACTATCAGAACTTTTCTACACTTTCTGACCAATATAAGCAAAATCTAAAAAAATAAACTCTCCCATCGCGTTCAGAGCACTCCAAAATCTAAGAATCAACTCCTGGATCGTCGAAATCCACCTCTAAACCCTCGATCAGAAGACAAATTAATATGCACCATCAGATTTGATTTAATAATTTTTAACCAAACACTCACCCACGTGAACAATGTTCCCATCGCTACAGTGTTCCTGTCAGTACAGTACCTTCTTTTTTTCTTTTTCTTTATCTTGATTCTTATAAAACTGATCTTCAATCTCGCATGACGTGGACTTCTATCTTGAAAAGTAACTCCCGGATTCATTATCATGGCTCTGATACCACTTGTTGGGGAATTTTAGTCCCCTTGCGTACTACGATCTTTACAATTTGGAAGCCAACCCACAACCAATAAGATAGAAAATAACCGCAATCAAGAAGAAGGAACACCAAAATTTGCGTGCTTCAGTCGACCAATTTTGACTTATATCCACGGGGCAACAATACAAGAAATCCACTATGTATCAGGGAGAACTATAAGAGGAACTACTCAACTCTTGTCTCTCAATCTCTTAACCTCACATACATAATCAACTCTCATATTCTCTCCAGAACTCACTCCTTACAGTCTTTTGAACGTACAAAGACTGTGAAGCACTCTCTAATATTGTAATCTTTTAAACGGACAAGACTACGAAACTCTCGTCTCTCGCACAATATTTTTGAATCGGGCAATGCTCTCTGCTAACCTTAGATTATAAAAATATTAGAAAGTATACTTGTACTACAGCGCGATACATAGACATGCATATAAAACACCACGATACACGAAATGAGGTTTGTGAATAAACGGGAACCACATTCAAGAAAGAATGCCCTGAGACACGTTCATGATGATAGAATCGTACGAAATATGTCACTTCTCTGATGTATTCACCATCCGGGTGGTTGGGTGGGGGGGTGGGGTAGGGGGTTGTATTTCTTTGAAAACGTTCTTTATCCGTTCATTAGCGAATAGGAGGATCTAAAAATTACTGTCTCTCGTATTTTGTTGGATACTGAGTTTTTTCTCACGCTTATTATGACTTAATCATCTGACTCACTTCAATGAATGATAGAGAATACATACGTACATCACATTAGCTTGTTGTAGAAGCGGCTGAATAGAGAATTTGATCATGGACACTGCATGTGTCAATCTCTGGGCCAATGTAGTCCTCAGGCTCCTCGAGTGCCTTCTCGGGTTATTTATTGAGGGGCAACAGAGACAAAAAGTACTATCGGATACAACTAACAACACTGTAGATTTTAAATGTAAATGGTCCCTCTGCATACCAAATGTATAGTCCATCCTTAATTAATATTTGCTTGGTACTTAAAAGCTATGACAGAAATCCCTTCTGCTGTGGATGAATTGTCAATGTCAACAGAAGGGAATACGTTACACCAAAATGACTATTTCATTCCCTACCACATTCCTATACTCTAATTAAGAGGGACCTTTCTTCCTCTATTTTCTTTTTCACCTTTCTGGGGGAACAAAATAGAAATGGTGTTTTCACCAAGCTCTACCCTGCACAAGACTAGTTTCCTTTTCTTTGTTTTCTCTGAAAGTCGATACTGTAACAGGGACAGTTCAGAGAACAAGTCGCACATAGTCCTAAGTGATGACCGGATGGCTGAAAATGTTGGGACTTTGAAGTGGACCAGCACGTGTGCATACTAATTCTACAGCCTACATGGAGAGCTGCAGACAGTGGACGATATAGCCATGGAACCTTGAATCTGCGGGGAAATCTATATTATGATGGATGCAAATCTTGAAGTCAAAGCAAAGTGAAGAAGCTAGGCCTCAGGCTAATTAATTTCATTTTATTTTGGAGAAAATGTTGACATAAAACATTAATTTGCTCAGTCCAGTGTTCTCTTTCCAGAAAAAATCAAGCCACCTAACTTCTTTAAGAGCCACCTAACTACTTGAGAGGTGACTTGATTGGTACTTGGTGGCACTAATGAGCTTCTGGGATTATCACTTCACTCTTAATCACTTTAAACATCAGGAATATAGTTGGGGTTCGAAATGAGTTGTATGCAATTTTGATGTCGCATATGCTGTAAAGGTGTGAAGGCCCCAGTTTAAAGTAAAGCCTGCATGGGCTAGTCATGCATATGAGCACCATTAACAGAGGGAAACATGAAATAATTGAGAAGGAACTTTGAGGAGAGAGTCCCCTTTTGCATGGGTTATGTCTTTTGCATCCGTGATCACTTTAAACACCCCTTTTCAAGGTCTGAGAATATGAGGGACAGTTTCAATTCAGTTATATCCTTCGTTGCCCATTCTAGGTTGTTGCACGCCTATGCGGAAGCGTGCTCGTACACCGAACAAATCTATGATCACGGGAGGAGAACCAACCACACATGAGCACAATCCAATCCAAATACGACAAATCAAACCAAACACGGAGATATACGTGGTTCGGCAATTTGCTTACGTCCACGGGGAGAGGATGAGAGATTCCACTAAATCAAGGAGAGTGCAAAGGGGTTACAAACTCACAAAATCACTCACACAACCCCTAAACCAAATCTCTCAACTTGTTCACAAGTTCTCCCTCTCAATATGCTCGGTACAATCTCTAATCTCTGTTAAGAAACTCTAGAAAATCGTGTTTCAATCTATATCAAAACACAAACCCAATGCGAACAAGAAACCAATACTCAGGCCCAGCCCAACTCGCGGTCGACCGCCGCACCACTCGCGGTTGACCGTGAAAAGTCCACAGACTTTTCCAGATCTCGTGCACGTTTGCGATCGACCGCCGCACCACTCACGGTCGACCGCTGGAAGTCCAAGTCGTTTTTCTGCAGTTTTTACTGTAAGCTCTTCAATTCTCCACCTCGTTGAAGTTTTTCTCAAAACTGAGCCGACATCAAACGAAGAACACCAATGCGTCGTCTCTCCAAACTCGGTTGTACCAATATTGTTGCCTACATACCCCCTCTCCCAATGGATCAAGCCGCCTGTAGTTCATCCAAATGGCCATCAACGGTCTCAATAATCACGAATGTGTAACAAGTTTTAACAATGATGAAACTTGTTGCTCGGAACCACCTTAGTGAGTATATCCGCCGGATTATCCTTCGTATGGACCTTCATAATCTCCACATCATCATCTTCAAGAACATCTCGAACGAAGTGACAGCGAACGTTAATGTGCTTCGTCCTCACATGGAAAACTTGATTCTTCGTCAAATAGATAGCACTCATACTATCATAATGAATAATGACGGACCGTTGCGATATACCAAGTTTCTCCAAAAGTCCTCGAAGCCAAATAGCCTCCTTCACAGCTTCTGTTATCGCCATATAATCTGCCTCGTCGTAGACAAAGCCACCGTAGACTGTAAGGTGCATCTCCAACACACCGGCGCACGAGTTTTAATGAACACATACCCCGTAGAGGACCGGCGCTTATCCAAATCCCCGGCATAATCCGAATCAACATAGCTAATACACAACTGCCCACCTCTAGTATCCCGCTCATGAACCAAACCAACATTGAGCGTACCTCGAATATACCTCAAAATCCATCCCACTGTGTCCCAATGACCCACTCCTGGATCGTGCATGTATCTCAAAACCATGCTCAACGCATGTGACAAATCCGGCCTTGTACATACCATCGCGTACATCAAGCATGCAACTGCGCTTGCATATGGAGTTTTCAACATCAACTCTCTATCTTTAATTGTCTTTGGTGAAAGGTCAGCTGAAAGCTTCAAATGGGCTCCCAAAGGTACACTAACTGGCTTCGTATCCATACTAACATGAAGTCGCTGTAGAACCTTCTTCAAATAAGCTATATGTATCAAACAAATTCTACTCTTCTCTTTGTCTCTACCGATCTCCATCCCTAAAATGTGCTTAGCCTCACCCAAATCTTTTATCTCAAACTTCTTTGAAGGTTGTGCCTTCAACTCATCTATAGAAGATCTGGAAATGAAGGCAACCAACATGTCATCGATATAAAGTAACAAATAGATGTATGCACCTACTTTTAACTTTCAAAAATACACGCAAGGATCAAACTGGCTCCGAGTATACAAATGACCAAGCATAAAACCATCGTATCGCCTATACCACTGTCGATGAGACTGCTTCAAACCGTATAGCGATTTCTTCAACCTGCGAACCAGGTTTTTCTTCCCTATAGCTCGGAATCCTAATGGCTGAGTCATATATATTTCTTCATCAAGATCACCATGAAGAAATATCGTCTTCACATCCAACTGATCTAACTCTAATCCATACCGTTGTTAGACCCTAGAGGGGGGTGATTAGGGTCTTATGCTATTCTAATCCGATTTTATGCCAATTAAAACTTATTAACAAGTTATCCTAGCAAATATGGAATACAATATGATATGTGAGCTAGGATAAGTAATATGAACAATGAGATATATCCTATATGATAAAAATATATGCAAGGATATATAAACTAACACAAGAGTGATATAATCAAACTACAAAAGTGATAGGGTAAAATATACAAGAGTAAGAGGCAATGGCGATATAAGACAAATGCATAAGCAAATACGCCAATGACAAACTTAAACACACTCAAATGATCACGGAGTTCGGACCTTCCGTCCTACGTCTCCGCTCCCCACTCCCGGAGAGAAATCCACTATCACAACCAGGTTTTCTATGCTCACCCGAATAACGTTTACACCTTAAAATGTCGGTTTTTAATGCTTCCTGATCAGCGTTCACACCTCACACTCTCACTCGGTTTTCTAGCTCACCGAAAACTTTACAACAACACACTATAACAAATGATTCGTTCACTACAATAGATAAGAACTCTATGTAAGCTCACACTCAATGATACAATCCCATAACCTAAATATACTATGAATGTAAATACAATAAGCTCAATGGTTGTTTGTGTGTAAGCAAATAGAAATAATCAAAACTAAACTCAATATAATTCTAGCTTAATAACAATGATAATGAAATATATATAAAAGAGGTAGAAATAGAGTTTAGAAAACTTCTCAATAGATCAAGAGATCGAGGGAGTATAGTTGGATGCTCAAATACTAATAGACGATCTCCTCAAGCTCTTGTGAAATAGATTTCACAAACTCAAACTCTCAAATGCTTAAAAGCTTCTTAAACACTCTTTTAAACAAAAACAAAACAAGCTTAAACCTTTGTTAAAATCTTTTAAAACATTCTTATAGTGTATCAAATGATAAATGCAATGGGGTATATATAGGGTAGAAGAAAACAACCCCTAAAATCCCTAAAAACCACTAAAAGATAAAATTCAGCAAGTCACCGTTACTGTGCAACGGTAACATCGGCGGTCGACCGTGACGGTCGACCGCGAGAAGAAAAACTACAAAACTGGTCTCTAGACTGCTGATGATCGACCATGGTGGTTGACCACACTGTAGCATGGTCGACCGTGGCGGTCGACCGCACTTTTCCAGATTTTGGCAGATGCTAAAATTTTGCGTATCTGACTTTGTAAAGATAATTAAAAATAGTAAATCAACTCTAAAAATCATGAAATTTTGAGAGAAGATTCTAAACATGTAGATTAACATGTTAGAGAAATAATTTCTGAAATATCACTTCCTAGTTGAGAGAAATAAATGTTTTAACACAGATATACAGTTTCCAAAAAAAACTGCTGAAAATACGATTTTGTAAATTCAATTGAAAACAACAAAACAACTCCAAAATTAGTAAAACTTAGGGAAATGTTTGTATATATGATGATAAATATGTAAACAAAGAAATTTTTTAAATCACATTTCCCAATTGTGAAAACGTATCTGTTTTGTAAAAACATGCACGAACACATGCACGTACATGAACAAAAAACTTGATTTTTCCAAAAACGAGTTCAAACAACTTGGAAACACTTTAGAATAGATTTGTAGACATTATGCGAGATATGAAAAAAGTATGAACAAGTCTTTAATCTATAAACACAATATTTTTCTAAATACAATAGAATATGAAACAAACAAAAGTGTATATGAAGATATATTTTGTTTCATATCTATATAACTAAACCAAAACAACTTAACCATATGAAAACAAACATGTATATATATAAATACGTATTTGTTTCATATTTAAACTTGAACTTATATATATATATATATATATATAT
>BQKN01065888.1:330903-351689 GCA_022839385.1 Asparagus kiusianus | reverse complement strand
ACAAACAATTTACAAAAAAGATATATGCATGAAAGAAAATGAATATACAATATTATAATTATCATGCATATAAATAAAAAGAATATACTCACAATATTTCTCCCCTTTTGACAACATCAAAAAGGGGAAAGTAAAAGAAGGAAGAGAGCGAAAGCTTCCCCTATCTATATGCATGAGTGAGTATAAAAATATAGGGATTGCTCCCCTATCAAAATGCCATATAGAATATATGTAATAAATGATCATGACAAATATGTGAGCAAGCATAAAAAAATATGCTAAATATCACTCACATACAAGAGGATAATGCGAACACATATAAATATATCAATATAAAAAACTGGTGTCTCATATAAAAAAACATAAAAATCATGTATAAAAGTACATTTATGAACTCAAAAGAAAAGGAACATGGGAATCATGCAAAATGTTTTCAAATAAAAACAAATCAACCAAATGAAATTATAAATCAAATTTTAAGCCTAAAAATGATGTTTGATCAATAAAGTAAGTTTTCTTTGTAGAACTTGATCAAACCACATATAGAATGCATTATAAAACACGAATAGATGATCCATAAGCATATCATCATATAAGTGAAGTATAATGAATTCAAAGCAACAAATGAAAATACAATTTTTGATAAAATAAATGCAAGAGAGGCGACAATATCAAGCTCTTGAGCTTGTTCCAACCCATATAAACATTTTAGCACTCGGTAAACAAGATTTGGGTATAAACACCCAATAAATCCGGGGGTTGATCAAACACAAACCTCTCATCAAAACAAAACCAATAATTATGGAAACAAAAGAATTTGATCAATAAAAATTGTTTTCATATTCAAAAATTTCAAAGCATAATTTTCAAAACCAAGAAAAAAGAAAGATAAAAGCACTAAAATTCTTGGTTTAAAATCAAGTTTGTTTTGGTACCCAAGTATTTTTGGTACCAAAAGGTTTAAGGACATGACCCCTATCTTTCAAGCTCAAAGCCCTAGGGTTATGAACCCTCTTGGGCGCATGTAGTGCACTAACACGGTCAAAGAAATAATCACTCAAATAACCCTTCTGATTGCAATTTGTGCAATGAAAGAGATCCATTTGTTTTTGTGAACCATTAGCTCGTGCACGGGAATCATTTGCAAACAAAGATAAATTATTTAAAACTCTTTGCAAATGTGACACATTATCAAAACAAAACTTTCCTAAGTGGCCATATCTACCACAAACATCACATTTAAAAATATGTGGTCTACTAGAAATATTTGGCAAACATGATTTTCTTTTCAAATCAAAACAATATTTGGCCAAATGACCAAAACGACCATAAAGATCACATTGATACACATGAGCATGCTTGTGATGAACAATGGGTGCATGTGTGTGTACATGTGATAAAGAGGCTACATGAGATGCACAAGAAGCATTGACATTTTTATGTTTGTGTGCATCATAGCAAAATTTAGCTAAATGGCCTTTACGGTCGCAAATAGAGCACTTGTAAACTTTACTATATATATGTGCATAGTGAGTAGATGATTTTGACTTAGACTTGGCACATATATCCATAAGCTTCTTATGATTATCAATGCATATTTTTAAAGTTAAATCTAAAGATGAAATGCAATTATTCATAAGATTCAAATCTTCATTATTAGGCATATATGCATTTTTATTAGAAGTAGAACATAAATAGTCATTTATAAAGGAAACAGTGTCATTTTTTATGTTATCTACTTCTAACGTGGCATTATCTTCTTTATGAGATAAGCTAGTTATAGATGTGGTTAATTTTTCATTTTTCAAAATTAACATGTCATTGTTTTTTTTAAGCATGGTATTTTCTTTTGTAATGACATCCAATTTTGACACTAGCTCCTCATGATCGGATTCTAAATTATCATGCTTGCTTTTTAAATCAATAAAATCATTTTGTAATTTCTTGTAGGCATGCAATAATCTCTTAGATGCACAAGCGAGTTCATCACTAGATAAATTATTTATGGATTCGAACTCGTAAACCTCACTAGGGCTATCGCCTAGTGGCCGTGTGTATGAAGATGAAGCTCCACATGAACTAGAAGCGGAATCCTCTAAAGCTTGTCGGATCGCCTCCAAATTCCCTTGATGTGCTTCCATAAGTTTCCACAATGTGTAAGCACTATCAAAAGAATCAAGTTTGTTAGAAAAAGATGAATTGAACGCATTATGTAAAAATTCTAACAAAATCTTGTTCATTATAAACATACGATGATCATTTTTATTCCACTTGGATTTCTCCAAAGTGGGCACAATATAAGCATCATCTATAATTTCCCATAAATCGAAGTGTCTAGATTGAACAAAAAGTTTAAATCTAACACACCATTGGGTATATGAAAAATTATCTAATCTAGGAGCAATATTAATGGTATAACCTAAACTAGATGCATCATTCATATCCATAATGTATATATGCAAGCAAGATACAAAATTAAAAATTGGATTAGCACAAAAAGATAACTTAGATCTTTAACTCAAGGCGATTAGACCTTAAATCAAAGAGCACCAAGCTTTGATATAATTGTTAGACCCTAGAGGGGGGGGTGATTAGGGTCTTATGCTAATCTAATCCGATTTTATGCCAATCAAAACTTATTAACAAGTTATCCTAGCAAGTATGAAATACAACATGATATGTGAGCTAGGATAAGTAATATGAACTCCTATATGATAAAAATATATGCAAGGATATATAAACTAACACAAGGGTGATATAATCAAACTACAAAAGTGATAGGGCAAAATATACAAGAGTAATAGGCAATAGAGATATAAGATAAATGCATAAGCGAATGCGCCAATGACAAACCCAAACACACTCAAATGATCACGGAGTTCGGACCTTCCGTCCTACATCTCCGCTTCCCACTCCCAGGGAGAAATCAACTATCACAATCGGATTTTCTACGCTCACCCGAATAACGTTTACACCTTACAATGTCGGTTTTTAACGCTCACCGATCAACGTTCACACCTCACACTCTCACTCGGTTTTCTAGCTCACCGAAAACTTTACAACAACACACTATAACAAATGATTTGTTCTCTATAATAGATGAGAACTCAATGTAAGCTCACACTTAATGATACAATCCCACAACCCAAATATACTATGAATGTAAATATAATAAGCTCAATGGTTGTGTGTGTGTAAGCAAATAGAAATAAATCAAAACTAAACTCAATATAATTCTAGCTTAATAACAATGGTAATCAAATATATATAAAAGAGCTAGAAATAGAGTTTAAAAAACTTTTCAATAGATCAAGAGATCGAGGGAATATAGTTGGATACTCAAACACTAATAGACGATCTCCTCAAGCTCTTGTGAAATAGATTTCACAAACTCAAACTCTCAAATACTTAAAAGCTTCTTAAACACTCTTTTAAACAAAAACAAAACAATCTTAAACCCTTATTAAAATATTTTAAAACATTCTCATAGTGTATCAAATAATAAATATAATGGGGTATATATAGGGTAGAAGAAAACAACCCCCAAAAACCACTAAAAGACAAAATTCAGCAAGTTACCGTTCCTATACAACAGTAACATCGACGGTCGACCGTGACGGTCAACCACGAGAAGAAAAACTACAAAACTGGTCTCTGCACTGATGACGATCGACCGTGGTGGTCGACCATACTGTAGCACGGTCGACCGTGGCGGTCGACCGCACTTTTCCAGATTTTGACAGATGCTGAAATTTTACGTATCTGACTTTATAAAAATAATTAAATAGAGTAAATCAACTCCAAAATCATGAAAATTTAAGGGAAGGTCTTAGACATGTAGATTAACATGTTAGAGAAAGAATTTATAAAATATCACTTTCCAGTTGAGAAAAATAAATGTTTTAACATAGATATATAGTTTTTGAAAAAACTGCTGAAAATACGGTTTTGTAAATTCAATTGAAAATAACAAAACAACTCCAAAATTAGTAAAACTTAGGGAAATGTTTGAATATATGATGATAACCATGTAAATGAAGAAATTTTTTAAATCGCATTTCCCAATTGTGAAAACGTATCTGTTTTGTAAAAACATGCACGGACACATGCACGTACATGAACAAAAAACTTGATTTTTCCAAAAAACGAGTTCAAACAACTTGAAAACACTTTAGAATGGATTTGTAGACATTATACGAGATATGAAAATAGTGTGAACAAGTCTTTAATCTATAAACACAATATTTTTCTAAATATAATAGAATATGAAACAAACAAAAGTGTATATGAAGATATATATTGTTTCATATCTACATAACTAAACCAAAACAACTTAACCATATGAAAACAAACATGTATATATATAAATACGTATTTGTTTCATATTTAAACTTGAACTTATATATATATATATATATATATATAAACACGTGTATGTGTGTATATGATTGAGCTTAGAGTACCAACACACATAATATAAAAATCTAAACTAAATTACCCAAGCTTGATCTTGATCTTTAATAAGCTTGACTTGGTACACTTACGGAAGAAGCTTAAACTTGGATCTTCAACTTGAATTACATTGCTTCACTCCACTATTCCGCCAACCTTCATTGGATATGATCGTGAAAGCTCTATTCCATCCATCTTCCAACATGTTGTTTGTCTACAATAAATAGAATTATTCAAACACTAGACAAACAACATTAGAAGTACATTGTTTGTTAAACATCATCAAAACAAGAAGGCCAACAACTGTGTCACCAAAGCTAGCAAAATCCGAATCGAAGAATGCTTCACCACCAGAGAGAAAACCTCATTATAATCGATACCTTCCTCCTGTGCATAACCCTTCGCAACCAACCTAGCCTTGAACCTCAATGGAGTGCCCTCAATGCCCTCCTTCTTCGTGTACACCCACTTGCAACCAATTGTCTTCTGCCCCTTTGGAAGCTCTGCAAGCTCCCATGTATCATTCTTGTGAAAAGACTCCATCTCTTTTTGCATAGCCACCTGCCACGAATCAGCCTCCGAACTCTGCTCGGCCTCTCTGAATGTAGTAGACACTAACCCATCGATACTCTCCACCGGAAGTGCATATGTAACTACTGTGTCAGTATACCATGCTGGCATCCGTATGTATCTCCTCTGTCTCCGAACCGTAATGGAATTATGAACCTGAGCCGTCGGTTCCTGATCCTACACAACTGTACTCGTATCCTCCTCGTCGTCGCCATGCTCGCCTAACGTAACCTCAGTGAGTACTCTAATGGATATTGTACTATCTGAACAACTTGGAGCTGCATTGATCTCCACCACCTACGAATCTCCTCTGTCGGGTCGCTCTTCACCTGATGAGAGCTGGGAAGCTTTAAGATAGAAGCCTCATCGAACGTGACGTCTCTACTCAGCACAATCTTCCTATCAACTGGATCCCATAGTTTGTATCCCTTGACACTACACTTGAATCATTCAAATATGACATTCCTAGCTCGAGGTTCCAACTTATCAGTCTTCACATGATAGTATGCAGAGCAACCAAATACCTTGAGCTAGTCATAATCGTGTGTTGGCTCTCCCGACCACATCTCCATAGAGGTCTTCCCCTCAATCGCATATAAAGACAGCCTGTTAACGAGGTGACTCGCATATGAAAGTGCCTCAGCCCAAAAGATCTTCTCAAAGCTACTATGCGCCAACAAATATCGGATCTTCTCCAGTAAGGACCGATTTAACCTCTCTGCCATCCTATTCTATTGCAGTGTATGACTAACTGTGAAGTGTCTCTCTATGCCCTCGTCTCGACATAGCTGTTGAAAGGGGTCTGATGTGTACTCACTACCGTTGTCAGATCGTAACGTCTTGATCTTTCTGTCAGTCTACAGTTCCAACATCTTCTTCCACTCCATAAATATATCTAGGACTTTACTCTTCTTCGCCATGGTGTACACCCAATAACGCCTAGAATAATCATCAACAAACATGACAAACCAATGTCTACTACCAAGTGATGCAATCTTGGTAGGACCCAAAACATCTGTGTGCACATGATCCAGAATGCTCCTCGTCCTATGAATGACTGTCTCAAACTTTACCTTCGTCTTCTTGCCAAGAACACAGTACTCACAGAACTTAAATTTTCTACTCTTGGCTTTCTTCAATAGCCCCTGCTTGCACAAACTGCAGTGACTTCTCTCCTGTGTGCCCCAACCTGTAATACTAAAGTCTGCTAATATCCACATCTAAAATAGTTGAAGCAACCTGGCCAATCACGGTTCTCCCCTTCAGATAATATAAATTCCGACTGCGGACTCTCTTCATCACCATCAAAGATCCCTTAGTAACCTTTGCTACAGCATCCTCAAAGGTCACCTGAATCCCTTCGCCTCCAAAGCTCCAACTGAGATAAGATTTTTCTTCAACTGAGGAACAAATCTCACCTCCTTCAATTCACAGACTACTCTATCGTGCATTTGAATCCTCATGGTACCTATCCCACAAATACTATAGGATTGATCATTTCCTATGATAACAAAACCCCCATCGAGTCTCTCAAATGATGAAAACCAATCTCGTCTAGGAGTCACATGATAAGTAGCGTTAGAATCAATCATCCAATCTGATGCATCCAAGTGGTTCACCTCCGGAGTAATCAATAGAGAAAAGCTTGAATCATCCGAATCATCGCCTTTCGTAATATTCACCTCATTGGCCTTCGGGCTCTTCTTCTTGCTATTCTCATTCTCCTTGACCTTTGGACAGTCTCTCTTCTAATGTCCCTCTCCTTGCAAAATGCACATTAGTTCTTTTCTAGCTGGTGATGGCCCCTTGATTTTGACCTGCCTCTATTACCACCTCTTGGATATGAGCTTCTTCCCGTCGTAGACAAGGCCTCTCCTGAAGTACTAGCGTCGAAAGTCTCCTTATCTTTTCTCCTCAAATCATAATTCGTCAAAGCCTTAGTCACTTCACTATAAGTGATAGAAGATCTCCCGTTCAATAATGTAAGCAGAAAGGTATCATACTCCTCATCTGGTAAGGAGCCCAAAAGAATAACAACCTTGTGCTCATCTGATATCTTATCATCTACATTGGCCAAGTCCGACAATAATTTAGTGTAGTTGTTCACATGAACTGCTAGTGAGGTGCCCCTGGACATCTGAAATCTGAATAACCTACGCAGCAAGTGCAATCTGTTCTCAACACTCTTCGTAAGGTACTTGTTGTTAAGAATTTACCGTATCTTCATTGCAGACATCACCTTAATCACATCATATTTCAGCTCATGTTCCAAATAAGACCTGATCACCCTCACAAGCATTCCTATTCATCTTTTCCCATATCGCCTCTTTATATTTTGGTGGCCTCTCATGGACCATGATGGTCTCCTCTAAATTCTGAGCATTAAGCGCATCCTAACATCGCTCATCCACAAACCAAAATTTATCTTGTCGTCATACTTCACCACACTAATCTTAGTGTTCTGAAACCCAACTTGAACTGTACCCGTCATCTTGCTGCTTTCACCAACTTCTTTACCCATAATCACAAACTCCAAATTGCAAAGAAAGATTCAAACTTTTAAAGGATTGAGGTATTACCCAACTGAACCCTAAATTGGATTCCAAATAGAACTCCTAACCACACGAGGAAATCGAGATCTTCAACGGCAACTCCAAACCCTATCTCCATCGAAGCCTAGAACTCTAAGAACTAGCTTCTAAAATAAATCTTTCTCCACCTAGTCCAAAACCCTAGATCTTAAATCTGAGCTCTGATATTAATTGTTGCGCGCCAATGCGGAAGCGTGCTCGCACACCAAACGAATCTGTGATCACGGGAAAAGAGAACCAACCACACACGAGCAGAATTCAATCCAAATACGAAAAATCAAACCAAACATAGAGATATACATGGTTCGACAATTTGCCTACGTCCACGGGGAGAGGATGAGAGATTCCACTAAATCAAGGAGAGTACAAAAGGGTTACAAACTCACTCACACAACCCCTAAATCAAATCTCTCAACTTGTTCACAAGTTCTCCCTCTCAATATGCTCAGTACAATCTCTAATCTCTGTTAAGAAACCCTAGAAAATCATGTTTTAATTTATATCAAAACACAAACCCAATGCGAACAGGAAACCAATACTCAGGCCCAGCCCGTCTCGCGGTTGACCGCAGAGCCATGTACGGTCGACCGGACAGAACGAAAGAAAGCATAAATCCACTACAGGGTCTCGCAGTCGACCGCCACACCACTCGTGGTCGACCGCGAAAAGTCCAGAGGCTTTTCCAGATCTCGTGCTTGTTTGCGGTTGACCGCCGCACCACTCGTGGTCGACCGCGAAAAGTCCAGAGGATTTTCCAGATCTCGTGCTTGTTTACGGTCGATCGCGGCACCACTCGCGGTCGACCGCTGGAAGTCCAAGTCGTTTTTCTGTAGTTTTTCCTGTAAGCTCTTCGTAGGCCAGCAAGGAAAGTGTACGAGCACTTAATCAAAGGAAAATTGAGGCACGCATATAGATCTTTAGGTGGCTTCGGTCGCTAGCATTTTGTACTCTGTTGGGTTTAGAGGGAGGTCTGATGCTAATTCTGGGGATGCCGTCAAAGTATCTGGATTCTCTGATGATGAACAAGAGGAAACAAAAAAAATCACTCAGAGTAAGGTATAATGTGGCTTGGCAATTGAACAATAAGAACAATAAGCACAAGAGAAATATAAGCTAAGCAAACACAAACACAAGATATGTTTACGAGGTTCGGTCCCCACGACCTACGTCCCCGCTCCTCACCTCGAGGAGAAATCCACTATCACAATCCGGTTTTGAAGCCGGAACTTCTACACACTCGGTTTACAAGATCACCGAAAACTCTCACACTACACAAACACTATGCAATCACACTTTACACACTAAGTGTAGGAACCTAGCCCGTGTCCTCCTCCTCAAGTGCTCGATTACAACCTCTTCCTAGGTTTGCCAATCGACGCCACTCCTATTAGATTTGACCCCGTCTCTCGCCTCACACTTCTCTCGGTGTACAAGTGTATTATAAGTGATTCTCACAAATAAAGGTTAAATACAATGATTCGTTCTCAATTAACAAGTGAGAACACAATGAAGCTCACACTCACTAAATCACACCCCACAACCCACACTATATGGTATGAAAATATTAAGCTCAATAAGTGTGTGTGATAATAGTGAATGAAAACTCAATAGATATAGCTAAATGAAATGAAAGGGAAATAATAAGCTATATAAGAGTTTAGAAAACTTCTCAAACAAGAAGAACAGTAGAGATGATTCCAATGGGATTGAATGCCACTTCTTGTTGTAGAAAAACTTCTCTTGAAAAACTGATTGATGAAACTAACTATTAAACAGCTCTTAAACACAATCAATATTTTGTTAAACACCAAACTTGGATTTCTTGGTTGTATGAAGAAAGATCAGCAATGGGGTATATATAGCACCCCAATACAACAGTAAAAAATAAGTAAAAGACCAAAAACCCAGTTTGAAAACAGGTAGAAAAACTAGCCGTTATAAAGGTTCTGACAACTCGGTGGTCGACCGGTCCGGTCGATCGCTAAGCTCAAAAACTCAGATAATAAGGGTTTAAAGCTGGCGGTCGACCGACGGAGATTTCGGTCAACCGGAGATTCTATCGGTCGACCGGTACGGTCGATCGCGAGCATGAGCTCAGAAAACAACTGGCGGTCGAGCGGATCGGTCGACCGAAATCTGACATATGGCATATGACAGGTTTTAGAGCTGTTTTTGAAAATTCATTAAAAATATCAAATCACATCCAAAAATAATAAAACTTTGGGGAAAGTTTCTAAATGATAAAATAAACATGTTTGAAAAGGAATTTTTGAAAAATCAATTTTCGTTTGTGAAAACTTCCTGTTTTTGAAAAGTGTTCAGAAAACCTGTTTTTCGTGAACACGAAAATTGACATAGAGCTTGTAAACATGTATATATATATTGTGCATGTATTGTATGTATATAATGAAGTATGAAAGAGCTGTAAACATGAGATAAAAGTTATTGTAACAACGTTTGATGAAAAATCAATTATATGATAGAAAACGTCAAAAATCGTGTTAAGTGTACATATATTGAGCTTAGATATAATCATACAATATATGTAAGTAAACTGAACATATACCTAGGTAAATCCACACATATGAACTTGAATCTTTAACGCTTGATTGACTTGTGTTGAAATACCTGAAAAGAGAAACATAAACACAAAAACTAGAGAATATATTAGCGATAAATTGTTTGACAAATCATCATCAAAACTATAGGGTCAACAGACACATTCATACTCAATTTTTCATAACCACCATCTTTATGACCATCAAAATTTTATTTAACCACACACTCATAACATTCATCCACTAAATCCTAACACTAAGTATAACTTTTAAATTCTTCTCATAACAGTTAAATCATATCATATTAATTACAGTTAAAGGATTTAAGACTACAATATTATAACTATTATTTACTATAGTTAGATATATTTTATAAACTACAGTAAAACTGTTAATAGTTACATATATTTTTTTGTACTAGACTTCAATCTTTATATATTAAGAAATTAGTAGTTAATGCATTTGATGTATAGAAATAACGCCAAGCTCTACACCACCCATCAAATTGCAACGTACATGTGAATTAATTCAATTGCCACTTTTGAGACTATTATAAACCCCTAGAGATTCTTGTGAAACCTGTTAAAACTTAATTTCAAGATTGGATGTGTAGGTCATATAAGAGAGTTGTTTATAATGAAGATTTTGAAGAGGATGAGGAGGAGGAGGTTTATCAATTTGCTTACAAATCTATGCTAAGTCTTAGTTTTCATACCAAGAAATTAGTAGTATATTTATCCCACTAACTTCCTTAAGACTGAATCAACTGGTCACGATATTTTGCTAATGGGTAAGAAATTCCAAGTTTCTTTAATAATAATCTCTTATATTTATATCCTACCACAAGAGAGAAGTTTTTGTGACACTATTTGTTTTAGTATATATGTGTGAGTTCTTTAAAGGGGGTGAATGTCGTCGGAGGTGCCCAACCCGGTGGAGGCTGAGATTCTAGGGAGAGGAGGGCATAGTAGTAAGAGGATGGAAACATTATGGATTTTGAGTTTCTTTTAAGAGTGTTATTGTTTGGACGTTTTGTGGTGTTAATGTGCATTTGTTGTAGTGAGATAATTCTGTTCTGATTGACTCTGTGTATGTATCTCTTCAATGGGTAACAAGTAGATCCTCTAATTAGTTTTAAGTGGACTAGAATATATAGTGTCCTTTTACATAGTGTTGTCATAATTGATTGTGTATTATATGCTTTTCATATTATAATTGTTTAGAGGCTTTTGTGAAAATAATTGTTGGAAGTTAGGTGGGTATATTGAAAAAAATCCGGGGCTATACCACTAAAAGAGAGAAAAAATGGGCAAACATTTTAATCTTTGTGAATCACCCAAAAGTGAAGGGGCCAACTGACTGATATTTTAAAGTTTTGAAGGTTTATCTTAGAGTGGGCCAAAAGATATGATGTTATGTGAAATTGTTCTAATTTTGACTCTAAGCCTTATTCCTTATATTTTATTCTAGATAATGATTCTCTGAATTGCAGGCCTATAAATGTCATTCTCTATCTAAAAAGGGAAAGATTTTAGAATTTAAGTTAAAAATTAGCATAAAACTACAAATTATTTTATTGAATTTCTTAGAATTAATGATAATAATTTTAATCCTAGGTAGTTGCCAACGCCAATAAATATTTAGCAATTAACAAAAGCACTGACATTAAAACTTACAGATATTACAAGAACCGTCAACACAAGGAGACCATTGAAAATCTTTATATAGGTAGAATTGACAACATCATATCTCATGCATTCTCAAAATTTTTAAAGATTGATGTATCATAAAATAATCGATGATTTTGGTTCATAACACTAATGACACATACAAAAATATCAATGTGTGCTAATTTAACTTAACATTGAGTTGAAAATAACATGTTTGAAAGTCTCTCTCATGCATAAAATGATTGACCAATTATTTTTTTAACCATATTAAATGCATGTGTAAAAAAAATCTTCAAACGAGAACTTCTTAAGCATAGATATATCTTTAAATGAGCATCATGATTATCCATTACACTTGCTATCCCTATAATTTTTCTAAGCAAACGTCAAGTGATTGGTGTTTTTTAGTGTTTGAGATTTCTGAAGTTATTCATAATGACCAATTAGATGGATAGTTCACACACACAAAAGCATTATCACAAAAAATAAGAATAAAAATAAATACACGTGCAACGCTCGTGTACTATACTAGTATATTTAAAAAGTAAAAAGTAGGAAAATATTTAGATGAAAAACTCATGGGCCAGCCCATGACCCAGGGGCCACAGGCCAGGTTAGACACGGCTTGCATCTAGGCGGGTCGTTGGTCGGGCTGGGTCCAATCCTAAACATGTGATTAAAGAAACGGCCCACTCTGATCCAGCAGTGCCCGGGTCAGGCCCCGCCAGGCCTTAAAGCCGACGGGACGGGTCACAAGCCTAAATCGACCAGCCCACGCCACCTCTAGGTAGAGGGAGTCAATGATGCAAGACGTCATCGTAGTAGGGTTAGATTTATGATCACTGGAGATTCACCAAGTTCAAGGAGGATGGTGGCAAAGGGGACAAGGGTAACAACAATATGGTCGTTGTGAAAGAAGGAGAAGGAGGAGAGGAGGCAACAGGAGGAGATTAATGTTAGGGTTGTGGAGGGAGATCAAGAGGAGGAAGGGGGGGGGGGAATGAGAAATTCGGGAGATAGAAGCTCGATGATGGGAATAATTGAAGGGCAAATCAAATATGATTGTTGCTTGATTTCTAGGGTTTATGCTAGGGCTTTTGGACGAAAATTAGGATTAGGGTTTCATCTGAAGGGATGCCAGAGATTTGGAGAAGATGATGGAGGTGATTGTAGAGGGGACAATAGGGGCAGTACCAAGATCCGATTGCATTAAGTGTTAATGTGTTACCTTAGTCAATTTTGTGTCGATTATCTCTACTAATTCTTGATCGCTCCCATTACCTCCAATTTTTCAATGTTTTCTTTGTCCAAACTATGCTGATTTTTTAATAACCAATGTTGTTGAGGTTAGGGTTCCAGCTAGAGTTTGGGAGGGTTGAGGAATTGAGAGAGATAAAGGATTGAGAGGGGTGTTTGATGTTCAGATTGTGAGAAGAAATAAATTCTTATGTTCTAATCTAAAAGTTTTCATAATTTTCAAGCTAAACGATTGTGAGTAAATCTGATCTTTTTTTGGATGATTAGTCTCCACTATATTTCAGGGTTTTATCTGTTTTTTTCCTGAGAATGAGTGTAACTAAAATCAGAATGAAAACCTTATTTCAAAAATGTTTTTTTAATAGTGATTAGGCCTTTATTAGAGATCTCGTGTTGTTGACAATTGCATTTCTCTTGAAAGCCCAGAGTGAGATTGTTCATGATTTCTTGTTGCTACAACAAAAAAAAGTCATGTCTTTTTAAACCTCTCATGCTTGAGATGCTTTTTGATTCTTTGCATATTCATATTTTAGTACTTGTTCTCATAAATCTAAGTTTATTATATTATATCAATAAGGGTGATTATGTGAAAAGTAGCTCTAGGAGTTTTAGTACTTCTCATAATAGTTCATAATGTAACTTTCTTTATATCAATGAGATTTGGACATTGGAATACTCATACAAGATGTCTCTCCACCTTACGTGTATTAATGAAGTTTGGAAATTGCTTGAAAACAGAGAAGAAGGGAAGAATGATGGGATTTCTTTTGAGGGGGCTCCGGTGATACAATAAGGATTGTTTTTCTGTGATGCATCTTTTCAAAGAGAAGACTACACTATTTAAAGAGGCTACACATCATCTCCATCACCTCAATTACTACCTCTTGAGAGAGATTCTCTCAACAACCCACTTCCCACTATTCGCTCAACTGAGAATAGTTGATTTGTTCATACAATACCAAGTCAAGATAACATCTCCCACTTGACCAAATTAACCAAGTGATATGACTCCCACTATCCGTGAGATCCATATTTCTACTTACCATTACTCCTACTTTTCGTAGAGAGTAACTTTTATTCCATTATTCATGAAATTTTATTTGGACTTATTTATTTCTAAGTCCCATCAAACTTACATGTTTGATAAAAGATTCTGCTGGTATTCCTTTTGTCAAAGGATTAGCATAAATATCAATAGGTCCTTTTAACAAATTGAGATCTAGATCAATCAATAACCATCTTATCCAGACAACATATGTAGTTATCATACTTCAAGTTATATATTCAACCTCTTGCGTGTATCTTGCAACACACCATTGTTTCTTGCTACTCCAAGAAACAGCTCCCCCTCCAAAGATGAATAAGTATCCCGAAGTGGACTTTCTATCATCTTTATCACCTCCAAACTCAGCATCAGAATTACCAAGGAGATAAACCAAATCAGCTTGATAAACTAATATATGAGTCATTGTACCTCTGATATACTTCATAATCCTTTTAACAGCTTTCCAATATGCTGGTCCTGGATTACTTTGATATTGACTGACTAGACTTACAACATAAGCTATATCAAGTGTGATGCACAATATTGCATACCTTAAGCTTCCAATTGCTTGAGCATAAGAAAAATCTCATGGCTTTTGCCCCTCTCCAGGGCTTTGCTCTTTACATAATCTCTTTTCCATGACCAATGGGGTTAGCGTCGGATTGGAATTCTCCATTCCAAACTTTTTAAGAACTGATCTTAAATATTTTTCTTGGTTTAAACTTAGCATTCTAGACTTTCTATCTCAAATTATTTGAATTTCAAGAATATATGATGCATCTCCCATGTCTTTCATCTGAAACTTTTTGTTGAGATCTGCCTTGATTTTATTCAATATTTTTATGTGTGACGCCCCTGGTTTCACACAAGGCTGAAGTCCAAGATAAACTCAAGGATGTCAAACCTACCATGCACCTACACAATGCAACAACATGTTTTACCATCACAATAATATCTCTCTAGTAGAATTAATAATAAACAAGTGTAGGTACAAAGAAAATAGGGTAAAGACGATAGTACAATAAACATGATATAGAGAAGAGATATCCAAATAATCAAAATTATGTTGTGACTGAATAAAATGAAGTAAATCTGATAAATTAAAACAAATGTGTAATATCTCAATACATTATGTCAAATAAAATAGTATTAAGGCACTTAGCATTTACAAAATGAAACACAATTCTAAATGTCTGAAAACTAAACAATATCTAATGTGGAGCACTGATATACTACTAATAAAATATGATGGTGTGCTAAGCTACATCTCCATCAACCTGTGACTCTTTATGCGCCTAACTCGCTGCCTGAAAAGAGGAAAAACAACGAGCGTCAAAACGCTAGAGAGATCATCTCCACCGCCTCCATGGGGAGGGGGTTAGGAGTATATGAAAATACAAGTTAGTACATATATAGATATATAAATCATCTATCCTGAACTAAGCAGAAATTGATATTTAGAAATCTACAACACGAGAATGGGTACGTCAAGCAAAATAATCCAAACAAGAAAACCCTCATGTATATACGTCGTATCTCAAATTGTGGATCGCTAAATACTAATCTCCAAATCCTATGACTGAAACAATAAAGGAAAACAAATCTAAATATCATCTAAATAAGATCAAGTATGTCAAACCAAGCATCTCACGCCACCCGTGGGTAGACATTATGAAATACCAGAACACAATCCTGTGTAAACCACAATATAATATACCCCTTTCATTATATATCTCACAAAAGGTGAACTACGTTCATAAGAAATTTCCGCTTAATACTCAGGCTATTAAATATTTCACAATGCTATCGTTTATAAAATCCTACAACTCATCGCATCATCATGCGGATTGACATATACAGCTCACAAGCCTCATCGCATCACCATGTGGATCGACATAAACGGCTCACTAGCCTCATCGCATCATCATGCGGATCAACATAAACGGCTTACTAGCCTCATCGCATCACCATGCGGATCGACATATACGGCTAACTAGCCTTATCGTATCACCATGTGGATCGACATATACTACTATATTTAGTCATCTCCTAGTCGTGGCAAAAACAAAACGTGAGGTTACCTGCTCCTGAAGGTCTATGTGTACTCGAACCCAAATTGTACTCCTCATGGACATGCACGTGTTTTGAAGTGCGACTCGTGCTTCATACGTGCGAACATATAAATGTAGAAAAACACAAATACTCAAATCAACATCATATCAGTCGACCTAAGTATATCATCGGTCAACCGGTCAGCGTTGTGCACAAACGTGCACACGCAGAGCTGTCGGGATCGGTCGACCGACTCCTTTGCTTCGGTAGACCGACCCGAGCAGAACATGAAAGTGTGCATCAGGTAAAATTTTGACCTACAATTCATCTAATTAGTATTATTACGTAAAACATAAATAAGTAAACTTATTTAATGTGATTAGGTTTCGATTAACTACATGAAATCTCAATTTATCAAGTTCGAGTGAATTCTATTAACCCTAACATGTTCATGTTAGTAATAATCATCATGAAAACCATAAATCACAACAAAATCTCATGTTAAATTTATTTCAGAACTGGAATCCAAATCAAAGAATCTGTTTTGTAACTTTTTAAAACAAAAAGAACAAATCTTTGTATCTTATACTTTAAAAGATTAATCTTATACTTAAACTAGGTTTCAAGGCCCAAAAAAAACCAAATAAAACTCAATAAAAATCAAATAAAAATAGGGATGGGATTAGAGGAGATGAAACTCGCCTCAAAATATGCTGGACTCCCCAAATACGCAAGAAACACGAACATCCTTCATCAAACACCGAGAATCTCACCATCTTCTAAGGTTTAGCTTCACAAAACTCTCAAAATTCACCAAAATAAGATCTAGGGTTTTAAGGGGAGAGGGTGACTATTTATTCACGTGAAATATGGAGGGAAAACAGAGAAATATCATATATATATATATATATATATATATATATATATATATATACACACACACACACACACACACACACACTTGTATACACAAACGAACCAAAACGAAACAAACCCAAAACTAAAACCTACACAGAATCCGACACCCTATAAGTCAACTTATAGACAAGCCTAAGTTGACTTATAGGCAAGCATAAGTTGACTTGTCCGAGATATTTTCCAGCCTACAGGTTTTGCATGTGTGTGCATGTTTAACACTTGTATGCTCTCATATATACACTTAATTGATCTCAAATCAATTACTATCATACTCATTCATCAATAAATAATATTTATCATAATAAAAACTTATTTAATATTGTTTTCCATAATACTTCAAAATTTTATGGGGTTTTACACTATGTCATTTTCAGCGAGCAATATATCAACCACATATAAGGATAATATAGTAAATTTGCTCCTACTTTTCAAGACATATACACAATTAACTAATTTATTTTAAATAAAATCAAGTTTAGTGACTGCATCATAAAATTTGAGATACCACTGTCTGCAAAATACTATTTTAAACTGTATAGAGATTTATTAATTTGTAAACTTTATGTTCTTGTTCTTTCATTTGAAAACATTTAGGTTGTTGCATATATATCACTTCCTTCAACTCTCTGTTAAGGAATGTAATTTTAACATCTGTTTGAAATAACTCCAAATCAAGATATGCAACAATACCCAAAATAATTGCAATGCATGCAAAATTAGCTACAAGAGGACACGTCTCCTAAAAATCTATTCCCTTTTTCTGGTTGTAACCCTTAACAACTAATCGTTCTTTGAATTTATCAATAGATCCATCAACATGATATTTCTTTTTAAGCACCCATTTTCATCCTATGACTTTTCTATTTTTTGGTAGATCACATAACTCCCATACCTTATTCTTTTCTATAGAATCGAGTTCTTCTCTCATGGATTCTAGCCACAAAGCCGATTCATACGATTTAATCACATCAGAGAAGATTAATGGATCTTGTTCTTCTATATTTATATCTACCGAGAAATAGGATGGCTTACATGAATACAAATAGTAATCATTCATTCATGAAGGTTGTGTTCTTGGCCTTTTGTTGCCTACAACCGATTGATGAGGTACGTTATTTTCTATAGGTAATTTATTATTTTTAAGGTTAGGTTCATTCATAATATCAGAGTCATTAGAACAACATCGTAATAATCATCATATATTACAGTTAGAGGTTCTGTTTCATGTCGAACTTGTTCCTCTTCCTCTAGATTCTCTAGAAACATAGCATCTCTGCTTTTAATAACCCCTTTTTTATTGTAGAACTTATAATCTTTTGATTTTTTTGAATGCCCTATGAATCTACTATGGCGCCCCTGGTTTCACACAATGTTGCAGTCCAAAGTGAATCCAAAGATGTCAAACCTATCATGTACCCAATAATGTGCAACAATATGTTTCACCATCATAGTAATATCTCTCTTAAGAAAACCAACCAAAAAAAGGTATGGGTACAAGCAGATATATTAAAGATAATGATACAAGGAACACAATATAAAGAAGAGATAACCAATAGTAAATGTAATCATGTTCCAATAGGAAGAAAGAAAACACAACTGATAACTGAAGCAGAGTAATAAATCTCCAAACACAAGAATCAACTGAAAATAGTACTAAGGCAGTAAGCCTCCAACATGTAATACATCTATAAAGACTGAAAACAAATAATAAACTACTGTGGAGCACTAGTAAACTACTAATAGATAACGGTAAGCTATGATGAGTTTCCGTCAACCTGTAACTCTTCGGACGCCTGACTAACTGCCTGAAAAAGATAAAAATAACAAGCGTCAAAACACTAGCGAGAACATCTCCACCGCCTCTAGGGGGAAGGGGGTTAGGTGTAAAAAATTACAAGTTATATCATATATAGATATATGAGTCATATGCACTAAACTAAGAGGAAATTGATATTTAGAAATCCACAACACGAGAATGAGTACGTCGAGCAAAATAATCCAAACAAGAAAACTCTTATATATATACCACGTATCTCAAATTGTGAATCGCTAAATATCAACTCCAAAAAATCCTATGAATAAAAATAAGTAACAAAGAACAAACATTACCAAGCCTCATCCAAAACAAGTCATAACAGTCGTATCATAGTGCCTCATACTACCCCCGGATAGTTGGCGTAGGAAATAAGAATAAAATCCGATAAAAGATATTGTCTAGGATACGTTCGTATATGATAAACCATAATATTTACAATCTACCCTCGATGTAGGTAACACAAGAGCAAAAATACAAGTTTGTAATCCTTTACAAAAAAAATAATGATGCTGAGTAAGGCACTCATAATATCCTGTGACTCATCATAATATTTTATGATTCACAACCTTACTCGAACACCCTGTGGAGTATAGGCATATCAGCCTAATCCGGAACCCAATACAAATAAAAGAAATGTAAAGTATCGGCACTCACAACATCATGTGGTTCAGCGCAATCTCATGTGATTCACAACTAAACTCGCTCGCTCTATAGAATATAGGCATATCAGCCTAATCTGGAACACAATGATACATAACGGAGTGTAGTCTACTACGGTCTCATTGCAGTATACCAACTAGCCCACTCTGAGTGTAGTCAATCTGTGATCTCATTGCAGTACACCAACTAACCCCACTCGAGCATCCAATACTATCATAATATGAAATAAACATTACTCTCTTTCATGACAAACTCAAAATATTAGATTATACACCTCCAATAGCTCGAGCGTGCCTAAAACCAATGTGTGACCTCTCAAGGTCTTGCATGTAAATCGAGACATGACTCACACTTCGTGTTCACAATCAAAAACATGTGAGAAAGAAACAATATGAACCAAACAACACAAGACCGATCGACTGATTTGTCTCATCAGTCGACCGGTAGTAGTATGCACAAAACAAGAACAAGCGATACAGCCTTGATCGGTCAACCGGTGACATAAGTTCGGTCAACTGACTGGAGAAAAATCTAACTTTCTACTGATAATATCGGTCGACTGCTCATCTTGACCAGTCGACCGATCAGAGCTAAAAATCTAGTTTCGAGAAAGGTTAGATATTCGCATAAATTCATCAAAAATCAAAATTTCTCGGTAGAACTCATGTGTAAATCTTGATTTAAAGTAATTAGGGTTAAGTCTACTACATGAAAACACAAATATAAACTTTTGAAGGGATCTACTAACCCTAACATGGTTATATTGGTAAATTCATCATGAAAACAAAATAAAATCGGCAAAATCTCATGTAAATTTTACTTCAAATATTTTAAATAAAAAAAAGATCAGATCTTTATATCATACAGATTAAAAGTGTAATCTATACTCATAGAATATGTTTTAAAAATCCCATAAGACCAAATAAGAACCAAGAAATATGGGGATGGGATTGGAGGAGATGAAACTTGCTTCAAAAATTGTGTTGGACTCCCAAACACGCGAAAGACACGCTCCTCCTTCACTAAAAGCCAATGATCCCACCCTCCTTTAGGTCTTTTCGCTTCTCAAAGCTTTCCCAAACCCAAAAGAAAATTTTCTAGGGTTTTGAGGAGGGTAGCTGCTGCTCAAAGCATGAGGAACACTAGAAAAAGGGAAACATTTGGGCATATATGTGTGTGTGTATATATATATATATA
>BQKN01065888.1:235699-289704 GCA_022839385.1 Asparagus kiusianus | reverse complement strand
ATGCATCGGGATACCTCGGCAAGCTGATCCAGGTTGAAGGGTTGTGTCGATCTCGCTCTGCCGGTCATATTAGCCGACACCCTTAGATATTCGTCTTCTTGGTGGACGAACTTCTTCTTGTGGGAATGCCTCGGTGTGGAAATTCTCTCGAACACCGAAACTCTCCTTGGGGTTTGGGCACAGCAGCATCCCGACAGCACCGCTTTGATGATATTGGCGCACGAGCAGTGAGACTCCATATCCTGCACATATTTCTTACGAAATTTTTCCATACCCCCAGCTTTATAGTACAACTCATCAGTTGGATAACTGGAGCAACCTATAGAGTGTTGGCATGTGTTCCCCGGTATAACACCATCCTTATCAGATGAGTATGGTTTTCTTTGGGGATGGGATGCTTTGTTAGCTTTTTCAAAAGTGGCCCGTTCAATTTTACGCTTTTGTGAGCATAGAAACTGAACGGGCTCTTGTGCTTCGACTCGCAATCCGATGCGGTCAATGATAGGGGCTTTCCCTTTATCATCTTTCCTGGGGGGATTGATTCGACCCCCAGTCTGATTTGCAACTTGGGGACCTTTCAATGGTCCCAGTCTTTCCTTGATGGGTACTCTACCTCGATTCACCAGTAAGGGACCGAGGCGACCCTTCAAAGGAACCCTGGGTTTTGAATGATCCCCTTTGTTACCTGGCTCCGTTAAAGGCACCGGATCTGGTTTTGATAAATCTTGGGCAGCAACTCCACCCCCTTGTGTTTGAGGCGCTGGTTTTGGTTTTGGCAACCACACCCACTTGCCTATAGACGGCTTTGTGGCCGCCTCTTCTTTCTGCATCTCCTCCGCCTTGTGTAGAAGGAGCCGAGCATGCGCAAGCAAGGCTCGACGCTTCTTGATTCGCTCCTCGAGGGTGGAGCGGTTCCTCTTAACACAAACCCATTCGTTGGTTTCTGTTTTGGAAGAGGAGTTGGTTGCTGGCCGTTGTTGTTCTCGGCGGCACCTGGACTTTAGATCCTCATTGTAGCGGATCCCGTCCATCGATTCAGCGGCTTTGGCTTGTTGTAGGGCGAGGTGTTGACGCCGTCTTTGGCGGGCCCTCTTTGATAGAGCTGGAGCAGCATCATCAATCACCTTCGTGGCGGAAGGGAGATCTGGAGTTGCGACCTCGACCACGCTGAACGACGCAGAGGCGTTGCATGGTGCGGAGGTAGCAACGGCGATGGGATCTTGGATATTGGAGCTGGAGATCCCGCGAGCCCTTTTGGGAGATGAGTTCTTCCTACGCCGATGCGGAGAGGCGGATCTGGAGGAGGAGGAGGAGAGGTACTCTTCGAACTTCTTCTGATCGAACTCATATTCGATCTCTTCATTCACCCGGATCTTGAAGGCCGGTTGCGTCACTCCGATCTCGGCAGCGAGGTCGGCGGCTCCCACTGTGGTCGCCAGCTTATTTTCGAGAAAAGTTGCTGTTTTCATTGCTCTTTTTGAGATCTGTTACAACTTCAATCGTTACAACAGAATTAAATGAAAACAAAAGAATTACAACTTTATCGAAAATAAACACGAGATCCCGTTTTGGTGCGGTCTCGCTTGCGTGGGTTGTTGGCCTGTGATGGGGATGTTGATATCCGTGGACCGCCGACTCTTCAGATCCTTTCCGGTAAAATCCGGCAGAGTTTCGTCTATTCGCGAAGGGATATAGAAACAAAACTTCGTCGATCCGCGTGAGATCTTAGAAGTTTAAAGCTTATATCTCGGCTAAAACGAGACACTAGCTCTTCTTAGTGTCACCTGCGAAGGGTAACACCAAGGAAAAGAAAGGGGTGAATGAAGAAGAAGTTGATGAAGAGCTCTCACTCCTTGCTCCGGCAGGGCTTCGCCGCTCTCTTTGAAAACCCCGACTCCTTACTCCGGCAGGGCTTCGCCGCTCCTCTCTGAAATTTCAGATCTCAAAGGCTAAAGCTCAAGATCTGAAATTTCTCTCCCAAAACCAAGGCCAAGAGAATGGAGACCCAAGGGGTCTATTTATAGGCCACCAAGGAGGCCTAGGGGCTGCCCAAAAAGCGTTTCGCCGTAAAAGCATTTCGGCGTAAAAGCGTTTCGTCGTAAAAGCGTTTCGCCGTAAAAGCATTTCGTCGTAAAAGCGTTTCGTCGTAAAAGCGTTTCACCGTAAAAGGAGGCCAAGACACCCTTGGGGGGACCATGTGGAAAAGGCCAAAAGGAGGGGGGACCATGTGAACACCCAACAAAAGGAGAAGGGGGGACCATTGGCCATGTGGACACCCCTAAGGGGGTGTCTCGGCTGGCCATAGCCGAGACACCCCTTGGGGTGTCTTGGCTTTGCCAAGACACCCCTCGGGTGTTTCGAGCCTGCCGAGGTATCCCAGGGTGCCCCGGTCCATTCCGAGGTCCTGCCGTTGTCCCGCCGTTGTTCCGCCGTTGTCTTTTCGTCCGAACTCGGATTCGACTGATTTCGGATGTGTTGGAATTCTGGCGAAGAGCTCTGTTGATCCCGATGGTTGGATTATCAGTGGGATAATCGGGACACGGCGGGCGTTGGTCCCATTGCTGTGATCGCGGGGTTTTCGGTCAATTCGTATCCCCGTGATTCTGACATTCGTTGGCTCACGTAGTTCGTCGGTTCACTTCAGGCGATCACCGACGTCATTTGAACTCGTGTGAACCGGGTAGTGACGTTCATCGTCGCTCGTTAACACTGAGCTGTGAGCGGGGACCTATCGGTAATTTTCGATGCCTACAGATGCGGTTTCGGCTGGGTCTGTTTTCCAGACCCGTTTCGTTTGGGTTTTCTATAAATACCCAAACTTGGTTTTAGGGTTTGTAAGCAAGGGGTTTTAGCAGCCATTGAGGGTGAGTTCTTGGGCCTCTATTATTGGAGCAATTTGGAGAGATCAAGAGTGATTTGTTAAGGGTTCTGGTGAGAGATTTGTAACCCTAGTTGTATCCCCTTGATTTCTAATAGTGAATACTCCCCCTTACTTGCCCCGTGGACGTAGGCATCTCGCCGAACTACGTAAAATCTGGTGTTTGATTGTTTGTGCTATCTTTTGGTTGTGTGGTTTATCTCTTCGTGGTGATTGGTTTGGTTTCTCATGGCACAACAAGTGGTATCAGAGCTCCGCGCAACGCTTGGGCTTTTTGGAGGTGTAGATCAGTTAGGAAGTTCATCTAGAGATTTGATTGGTGATAAAGGTGTGATATTTATGGTAAAGTTTCTATCTTTTTCAAGTTGGATCTACTTCTTGTTTGTTCCGCAATAGTTTGGGTGCTTTGAGATATATGACCGGAAAAGATAAAAATAGGGAGGGTTCTTCTAGTGTGAAGGCTGTCCAAAGTTTGAATATACATTCTATGAAAATAGATGTGAAAAAGTTCAACGGCACAAATAATTTTGGACTTTGGCGATGCGAAGTCATGGATACGCTAAATGAGCAAAATTTAGAAGATACGTTGGAGTTAGACGGGAAACCGACCGACATTGATGATAAGGTTTAGAATAAAATGAATAGAACGGCGTGTGGTGTGATTAGGTCTTACCTCACTTAAGAACTAAAATATGATGTGATGAATGAGACTTCAGCAAAGAAGATTTTGGGAGGTTCTCGAGGGTAAGTATTTGACGAAGAGCGTCGAAAATCGCTTGCATTTAAAGAGGAGGCTTTATCGCTTCCAATTGAAGAAGGGGACATCCATTAGTGATCACATGAACCACTACACGAAGCTACTTGCAGATTTGGCGAATGTAGATGTTATAGTTGAAGATGAAGACAAGGCATTGTTGTTATTGAGTTTCTTGCCCGACGAGGAATATGAGACCTTCGTCCTCACTCTTATTAATGGGAAGACATCTCTTTCGTATAGTGAGGTCACCGCAGCTCTTGTGAATTATCAACTTCGAAAGAAGGACAATGAGACTTCCATTGAGCCGGTTGCGGGAGCATTAGTTGCAAGAGCTAAAAGTCCAAACTGTGGTAGAAGGTCGCAGTCTAGAGGGGGCATCCTGCAGTTAGTAGGAATCAGTGTATCTTTTGTAGAGAGGATGGCATTAGAAAGCCGAATGCCCAAAATTGCAAGCCGGGAAGAATAAAGGAAAAGCTATTCAAGCTTCAGAGGTGAATGTTGCCAAGGCTAGTGGCGACGTTCCAGATTCAGATTCTTTGGGCTATTCGTGCCCTGCTCTTCCGTCAGTTGGTGTTGCCGACTCCACCGAGTGGATGTTGGATTCGGGTGCTACTTACCACATATGCCCTAGAAGGGATTGGTTCTCCAGCTTTTAGGAGTTAGAAAGAGGGGATGCTGTTCTTATGGGTAATGATCACAGATGCCCTATTGGTGGTATTGGTACCGTTCAGATTCGAACGAGTGACGGGATGGTTCGGGAGTTGGTTGATGTGAGGTTTGTTCCTCAACTGAGGAAGAACATTATTTCACTTGGGGTATTGGAGGCAGCAGGTTATAGGGTGACCTTGGCGGATTCTCGCTTGAAGGTCACATCGGGGTCCATGATTGTGATGAAGGGCGTCAGGAGGAGTAACTTGTATTATCTGCTTGGGAGCACGGTAGTTGATAGGGAGCTGACGACTTCTTCGGCTAGACTGTAGTATTGGTTGATGCTGGGGTATATTATTGGTTGTACCGTGCACAGATTGTTGAGGAGTGCTATAACCTGCAGATTGAAGTCCTGTGAGCACATTGGGGTGAGCGAGAAGACCGAGGTGAAGTTCAGCACTTCTATCCATCGATCGATGGGTCTTATTAGAGGTGTTCAGTCAGGCATTGGGGGGCCTTCCGAGGAGGCATCATCGGGAGGTAATTGTTATCTTGTTTCCTATGTTGGGGATTGTACTAGGCATTTATGGGTTGCAACCAAGTCCCGTTGGTATGAAGCCCTAGTAGTCCGCGACAGTTGGAGGAGGTGTATGGGCAGAAAGACTACCCGTCGTACTAGTTCTAGTAGGGGTTCTTTCGTGCATTGGTGCCGAGCTCATGGTAATTGGAGACACTTCAGAGGAGAGGAGACAGTGGGTGGCGTGATGAGATGGCAGATCTAGTGGGCCATTCTTTTCTGGAGGAGGATCGGCGTTGGTTGTCGAGTGGTGGATTTGGTATTCGGGTTTTAACATGTATGGGCCATCTTATGCGGTTACCGACTGCTGCGTGTAGAGTTGTTAGATCTGGTGAAGCTGCTTTAGATTTAGCTCGGCGTCGGATATTTAACTACCCAGCACTTGGTCACATCGTTGATGTGAGATTGGATTCGATTGCGCATTTGGGATTCAGGAGTTCATTCGGCTATCAGTTGGGAGCTTCTGAATTTGGTCTGATTAGGTTTGTCACTTTGTACTCTTGGCAGGTAGAGAGTATGGATCAGATCAGATGGATACCGCAGCGAGTGAAGAGTGATGCTACTCCATATTAGGTGGAGCTTACTCCACATACTCCAGGTCATTCTACATTATTGGGATTTCCAGCTGAGGTGGCACAGTGTGGGAGTCATTTGGACACGGATGCGGATGACGAGTTGGTAGATCCGAGTGCAGCTGGTGGATATAGCTTGGATACAGCCATTGTTTCACCTCAGGTGGAGGTGTTTGGATCGCTTTAGTTTGGGGTCGTTGATGATGCTATCAGCCGCAGTTTGGATTGAGGGCCTTTGGAGGCCATTGGATGAACTACGTGAAGGCTTGATTCCTTGGAGAGGATACGTAGGCAGTCAGTTTTGATGTAGCCGAGTTGGTGAGTAGACACAGTTGGTTTGGGGTGAGTGTTCGCACTCCCATTTGGGTCTCGACATGTTGTGGATGGGGTCCGTTGTCATGAGTCCGTTGCTATGGCGTACTGGATGTAACAAGTGAGGCATTGGTTTGGTTGGTATCAGCTCAGGTTTGAGAATCTTCGTCGAGGTGAAGATTTGTAGAAATGGCAGGATTCAGACAGATAGATTGGCGATCGACTGCGACGGTCGACCGCGTTCGTACACGAGACTTACTGGGCGTCAGGATTGGTGGCGGTCGACCGCGGCGGTCGACCGCGGCGGTCGACCGCAGAAGTTTCTGTTTTGTGGGCAGTCGACTGCCGCGGTCGACCGCAGAAGTCTCTGGACCATTGGGGCTGTTCTGGATTGAGGGCGGTCGACCGCGGCGGTCGATCGCGGCGGTCGACCGCCGAAGCGGTTTGGGCTGGGTCTGTTTTCCAGACCCGTTTCGTTTGGGTTTTCTATAAATACCCAAACTTGGTTTTAGGGTTTGTAAGTAAGGGATTTTAGTAGCCATTGAGAGTGAGTTCTTGGGCTTCTATTGTTGGAGTAATTTGGAGAGATCAAGAGTGATTTGTTGAGGGTTTTGGTGAGAGATTTGTAACCCTAGTTATATCCCCTTGATTTCTAATAGTGAATACTCCCCCTTCCTTGCCCCATGGACGTAGGCATCTCGCCGAACCACGTAAAATCTGGTGTTTGATTGTTTGTGTTATCTTTTGGTTGTGTGGTTTATCTCTTCGTGGCGATTGGTTTGGTTTCTCAAGGCACAACACTTCCTTGGTTACATATTCAAGACATAAACAAGAGAATAAAAATAAAATCATTTGTTTTATCTCTTTATCTACTAATTAAAATATTATACTGCTACCTTTGTTTTATGATTTCCACTATGGATTTCATTTCAAGTTTTTTTGACAAATAACAAATAAGGTTCTTATAAATCTTTAGCTTCTCTGTACATAGGCTTAAATTATCTTATTTTCATTTTTAATAGGTTCTGAGCACCTCTATTGCACAGAAAGAGTATCAACCTTATTTTGCGCGTTCCACATTTTAAATTTTGTAAGTTTTTTTCTCTTTTTCTTCTCAAGTTTTCTGATAATTTTATTGGTACATTGTTATTTTCCTATCTAATTAAACTATGAAAATGATGTAATATCTCTTCATCTTGCAGATGCAATACAACTGACTACTAGAATTTGGATATTTTTAACTTTTGACGTTTGAGGTCCTGGACAAACCCAAGATTGATACAAGAAAAATGCGTACCTGTTGTAAACGGCTCAGCAACTTTTTTCTATAATGATTATCTAGGATAGATTATTTTTAAAATCACTTGGCTTAGTTTCTTTTATTTGATTGGCTTTGTTGAATATATGGCCATTTATGATATTAGCTTCTTTTATTTGTGCCGTAGAGTGCAGATTATCTAAAACAAGGCGCACACAAGCACACACCCCGCATATACAAAGTGAATATGATTTTTTTTATAAGATAGTGTTGAATAAGCTCATATACAAAGTGAATATGATTTTTTTTTATAGAATATAATCTGATTTTAATTGCATTTTTAGGAAAATTATTCTTCTTTCTTGGTATAGTTTTTCAAATTATTTATCGCAAATTGATGACTACATGTAAGAGTTATATATCGATACTTTCTTTTTATAGAACTTCCTTCTTTTTTTTTCTTTCTTTTTTTTTTGGGTGGTGTTGTTGTGTTGTTATACATTGTTAACCCATAACCTAGTAAACAGAGCTCTAGTTGTACCCTGACACACTTACTAGAAATCCCAGAACCTATTTGCCTTAATTTTAGCATTGCATCATTATTGTTCAATTTTAGTATCTGTACTTCCTAGTTAGGCATTATAATCTAGAGTCTGAACCTCTCATGACCCATGTTAAACTATTTAAATATTAGAGCATTACCACAACTTTTCATTTCTTTGAAACTTCAATTTCCCAATAGATATAAATCACTTCAAATTTCTCTTACATGACAAATATTGTTTATGTTATAGAACGTACAATATATATGTGCACTGACATTTTTCACATTTTATTTAGTTCACAATGGGTAAATATCACTGCATATCATGTCAAGCTCCATAACTACATTAATTATGAATTTTACTCTTTTTTTCCCCCTATTTCTCTGTAGCCTTCAAATTTGTTAGGGGCGTTATTGTCTTATTGATGTGTGATTAACTGAAGGACCCAAGTCATTTAGGCTACTATTTGGGAAATTGACATATGTGGAAGTTTGTAAAATCTGAATTGAACCTATGAAACTTAATTAGGAACTTGATTAGTTCAATTCCTTATTTTCTTTCCAAATTAAGTTTACCAGGCCAGATCCCTATTTCTTAGACTTTCCTGCTTCTTTTAAGGTTTTAGAAGTTCTATAAGATATCAACTTCACTTGAATATATATTTTATCAGATATGCGGTTCGATGTAACAATATTGATTAGACAAGTTTGTCATTTTCTGTGCATGGTCATAATATTGGTGACTGATTTTGGTGGTCTTTTAAAGTGGTAAAATCAAGAAAAATTTATATATGAGAGTGTTATATTGTGACCCAAATTGCTTTTGGGCCTATGGGCCATCTATTTGCATTGTAGTATGTAATATGGGGTAGTAGAATGAAAATTTGAGTTGAGTAGTTCTCACCAAACTATCGTGTTTCTCTCTACTGCTTTCCCTTCTTCTCAAAACCCTAACAATCTGGTATCAGAGCCGCCGTCGCCGTCAGATCCATCTCCGTCGTCGTCGGCGTCGAGCACCAGCTCGAGTTGTCGCCCTAGTTCGAGTTCTCTGTCGTCCAGCTCGAGTTCAGCTCGAGTTCGTCGCCCTCGTCCAGTTCGAGTTCGTCGCCCTAGGTCGAGTTCGCCGTCGTCAAGCTCGAGATCAGCCCGAGTTCGTCGTCCTTCGTCCAGCTCGGTTCGTCCAGATCGGAGCAGCAGCTCGAGTTCATCGGTTCGCCATCATCCCGCGAGAAGCCCTCCACTCCGAGTTCGTCCAGCTCGAGTTCATCTCCGACGAGCTCGAGCCCTCCGACTCCGGCATCGGATCCTCCTCCGCTCTTTGGTCCTTCGACTCCGGCATCGGTAACTTGGACTCTTTGGGTTATACATTGGGGATTTTGCAACCGTGCTTCTGTTCGTTTTTCTGGGGAGTTTATATTGGGGATTCTGTTCATTTTGGCCTAATACTGTTCAAATTGCACGAGAGATTCGTTCTTGGGGGTGTTTGGTGTCTTTTGATTAAATCTGAAGCTGTTAAATTGGCATTTGTGAATGGAGATGGGAAAATTTGATATTGAGAAGTATGATGGGAAGACGAGTTTTGCACTTTGGCAAGTGCGGATGGCCGCCATATTGTCCAGTCTTGGAATTAAGGGCGCCATATATGGTAGAGATAAGTTGGTTGAAGCCGTTACCGATAAGAAGTGGTTTGATATGGATGATAAAGCTCTTTCGACCATCCAATTGTGTTTGAGCAATTCAACACTACAAGAGGTCCTTTCGGAAAAGACCGCTAAGGGTTTATGGGAGAAATTGGAGAGTATCTACATGAAGAAGTCTCTTACCAACCGATTGCGGTTAAAGTTGCGCCTCTACACCCTTCGTATGGTTGAAGGTACATCCATTTCCGATCATATTTCGGAGTTTGCATCATTATTAAATGATTTGGACAAGTTGGGTGCTAAGGTAGAGGATGAGGACCAAGCTTTATTGTTGTTGTGCTCATTGCCGGCTTCTTATAAGGCTTTTAGAGACATGATGATCTATAGTAGAGATCAAATCACTCTTGAGGATGTGAAGAGCAATCTACAAGCCAAGTTACATATTGATAATGAGATGACCAATTTGGAGAAAGGAGTTCAAGGCGTTGGTTTGGTTGTTGATCGGGGTAGGTCGAAGGACAAAACCCCGAAATATTCGAGGACCCGTTCAAAGTCAAGACACAAGAATCTCACATGTAATTATTGTAAGAAGAAGGGACACATTCTAGCCGATTGTTTCAAGCTCAAAAACAAACAAAAGGCGGATAAAGGTGCTTCTTCGGGAGAGGCCAATGTGGCCAATTGTGACACGATGGATACTTTGTGTGTGGTTGATACCAACATTGATGACAAGAATTGTTGGGTTATGGATACGGGTGCATCACAACACATGACTCCTAATCGAGATTGGTTTGAGACCTATGAGCCCACGGATGGTAAAGTGCTTATGGGAAATAACAATTTGTGCAAGGTTGAAGGGATTGGTTCGATAAAGATCAAGTTTCATGATGGCAAGATCCGAAGAGTGACGGGTGTGAGACACATACCCGATTTGACAAAGAGTTTAATTTCTTTGGGTTCTTTAGAAGAAAAGGGATGCAAGTTCCAAAGTGAAGGTGGAGTTCTTCGTGTGTCAAAAGGGGCTCTCACAATCATGAGAGCAAGAAGAGTTGGAACTCTCTATTTCTTGCAAGGTTCTACGGTCACGGGCTCGGCGGCTATTGCGGCTCCTACCTCGGATGCGGATGTTACGAAGTTGTGGCATATGAGGTTGGGGCATATGAGCGAGCGAGGAATGACCATTTTGAGTAGGAGAGGCTTGTTGTGCGGCCAATGCACCGGCAATATGGAGTTTTGTGAACATTGTGTACTTGGCAAGCAAAAGAGATTGAGCTTCTCGACGGCCATTCATTCGACCAAGGGAACATTGGACTACATCCATTCGGATCTTTGGGGACCCTCTCAAGTGCCATCTAGAGGAAATGGCTCCCGTTATATGCTCACTTTTATTGATGATTTCTCAAGGAAGCTTTGGGTTTATTTCTTGAAAGAGAAAAGTGAAGTGTTCAAAAACTTCAAAGAATGGAAGTCTCTTATGGAAAAGCAAACGGGAAGGAAAGTGAAAAGGTTGAGGACCGATAATGGTTTAGAATTTTGCAACCGTGAGTTTGACAACTTTTGTAAGGCCGAAGGGATTGTTCGTCATAAGACGGTTGTACACACTCCACAACAAAATGGTGTTGCCGAGAGGGCAAATCGGACACTACTTGAAAGAGCTCGGTGTATGCTTTCCAATGCGGGTTTGGGTAAGGAGTTTTGGGCCGAGGCCATAAGCACGGCATGCTACTTGATGAATCGATCTCCTACCACTTCAATTGAGTGCAAGACACCCGAAGAAGTGTGGTCGGGTAAGCCGGCCGATTATTCAAACTTGCGGGTGTTTGGTTGTCCCGCTTATTTCCATGTGAATGAAGGAAAGTTGGAGCCAAGGGCAAAGAAGTGCGTCTTTGTTGGGTATCCTATGAATGTGAAAGGGTACAAATTATGGTGTCCTAAATTGTCCAAGTTCCTCATCTCAAGGGATGTTACATTTGATGAATCGACTATGTTGAAGACACAAGATGGAGCATCCGAGCCAACTACCAAGGAGGACAAGACATTTGAGAAGAAGGTGGAGTTTGAAGTGCCGGTCCAACAAGGTGATGAGGCCACGTCACATCATGATGATGCTCATATCGAAGAAGAGGAAGAAGAAGATCAACCATATGCTTTGGCGAGGGACCGCATAAGAAGGGAAATCCGGCCACCTTCAAGATATGGATATTCCGATTATGCTTATTGTTTGTCCATTGCCGAAGATTTGGATTCAAATGAGCCATCTTGTTACAAAGAGGCGATCTCTTCGAAGAATGCGACCGATTGGGTTGCCGCTATGAATGAAGAGTTACAATCATTGCAACAAAATGAGACTTGGTCTCTTGTGAAGCCTCCTAGTGGTAAGAGAATTGTGGGTTGCAAGTGGGTGTTTAAAAGGAAGATTGATGGCTCAAATCCCGCGGATTTTCGATACAAGGCAAGACTTGTGGCTAAAGGGTATAGTCAAGTCCAAGGTGTGGATTTCAATGATGTGTTCTCTCCCGTAGTGAAACATACCTCCATTCGAGTTTTGCTTTCTTTTGTGGCAATGAAGGATTTGGAGTTAGAGCAAATGGATGTGAAAACCGCCTTCTTGCATGGTGATTTAGAAGAGCAAATTTACATGAAGCAACCGGAGGGTTTTGAAGTCATGGGAAAAGAGGATCATGTTTGCTTGTTGAAGAAGTCCCTTTATGGCCTTAAGCAATCCCCACGGCAATGGTACAAGAAATTTGATTCATTCATGGTAAGTATTGGCTTCCACCGTTCTAGCTATGATAGTTGTGTTTACTTCAAGAAGCTAGTGGGTGATGAGTTCATCTATTTGTTGCTCTACGTTGATGATATGTTGATTGCGGCCTCCGATTTGGGAGAAATTCGGAAGGTGAAGGAGCAACTTGGTTCGGCGTTTGAGATGAAAGATTTAGGGGCCGCCAAAAGGATTCTTGGCATGGAGATCAAAAGGGACCGGTCCAACCGGAAACTATCTCTTTCACAAAAGAGTTTTGCCGAGAAGGTGATACGCCGATTTGGTATGGAAAGGACAAAGGTTGTGTCTACTCCTCTTGCGATGCATTTCAAGCTTAGCGCCGACATGAGCCCGAAATCCGATCATGAGAAGAGCTATATGGAGAAAGTTCCATATTCAAGTGCAGTTGGGAGTCTTATGTACTTGATGGTATGTACTCGGCCCGACATAGCTCAAGCCGTTAGTGTGGTAAGTAGGTATCTTTCTTGTCCCGGAAAAGGGCATTGGGAAGCGGTGAAGTGGATTTTCCGCTATTTGAAGGGTACCATTGATGCTCATTTGGAGTTTGGAAGAAACAATGATAATCTAACGGGTTATGTGGATGCGGATTTTGCGGGTGATCTTGATAAGAGACGGTCTTTGACCGGTTATGTGTTTACTTTTGGA
Organism: Asparagus kiusianus; assembly: GCA_022839385.1. Lineage (NCBI taxonomy): Eukaryota > Viridiplantae > Streptophyta > Magnoliopsida > Asparagales > Asparagaceae > Asparagus > Asparagus kiusianus. The sequence continues at coordinate 277,088 of BQKN01065888.1, read as the reverse complement.
GGATGTGCAATTAGTTGGAAGTCTCAACTTCAATCAACCGTTGCACTCTCAAGCACCGAAGCCGAGTATATGGCAATTACCGAGGCTATTAAGGAGGCTATTTGGCTCAAGGCTTTTGTTGGAGAGATGTCTTCATTTGAGGGTCCTATTGCGATATATTGTGATAACCAAAGTGCCGTTCATTTGACGAAGGATCGCATGTACCATGAGAGGACCAAGCACATCGACATTCGGTATCATTTTGTTCGAGATGTGATCACGGAAGGGAAGGTTGTCGTGAAGAAGATTGGTACCGAGTCAAATCCCGCCGATATGCTCACCAAGCCTCTTCCAATTGCAAAGTTTAAGTTTTGCTCAAGTTCGGTGGTGCTTTGTTTCTAGTTTGTTGCTAGTTGTCTTTGTTTGTTGCTACTTTTTGCTAGTTGTGTTTTTTATGTATGTTTTTGTTTGGGTTAGTTTTATGCTTAGCTTGTTTGGGCGCAATTTGTCTCAAGGTGGAGATTGTTATATTGTGACCCAAATTGCTTTTGGGCCTATGGGCCATCTATTTGCATTGTAGTATGTAATATGGGGTAGTAGAATGAAAATTTGAGTTGAGTAGTTCTCACCAAACTATCGTGTTTCTCTCTACTGCTTTCCCTTCTTCTCAAAACCCTAACAGAGAGCAATTTAAAGAAAAAAAGTACACAGGAAATTCTCTCAAAAAAAAAAAAAAATACACAGGAAATTTATGATTGAATCCTAATAATATTTACTAGACTTTTGTATCACTTTAAAGGGCTTAGATGGATACTATCCAAAATTCTCTTTGTCTACAGTTTAGTGAAAGATCAATGGCAATGTGCTAGTGATTGTGAAGATTAGCACTGATTACGAGGAAGTTTTTGATGCTGACGCAAAAGAGGACAACCCTGATGGTGATGAATTTGAGCTTGAAGGTACATCATCTAGAGATTGTAATTTAGTTGATAAAATTGTGCATTTAAACAAGTTTCATTTCTAAGGTTGCTTGTATAGTATGAAATATTTGGAAGTATCGGACAACATTTGAAAAGCTTGCTATGATAATTTGTAATTTTTGGAAGTATCAATGCAATATTTTAAAAGATTGGTGATAGTTTGTAATATGTGAAAAGTAGCGGGTAATATTTGAAAGACGGTATCAGCATTTAAAAGGCAGCAACGCCCAAGGCCCGACGTTTTCCTACAATCGCTGGTAATTTGCTACATCTACCCCACCAGCGTTTGGAGCCAACGTCCGGGCCACTTTTGCAATGTTCTAAAAACGTTGGGGAATGCCGTATTGAATGTTGTTGATGACTACGTTTTCTTTCAGTGAGGAAAGATTTTTTTTTAAACATATCAAGAGAAATGCAAAGTAAATCATAACTCAGATGAAGATGAACTCCATTTTCTCTTATGGACACAGTCATATCTATCTCTTGCAAGAACATATTGATCAACATAATTTTTAATTGGCAACTAATTGGGATTAGATTAGCGTAAGATCCTAATCACCCCCTCTAGAGTCTAACATCATCATGTATGTATGAATGGATAGATGTGTAGTCAATGGTGACGTTATGAAAAGTTAAGTATCTGTGTGTATCATGTATGCATGGATTGATGTGTTGGAGGGCATATTAGGGATAAATGTTTTAACATAGCAACCCACTTTTATAATAGTATCAGATTAAACTTGTATTTACAATTATAAAATTATTTCTAATTTATTTTTTAGTAATTTAAACTTGTATTACACTATTTTTAAACTATTATTAAACTTTTTAATCCATCTAGGTAGATAGCAGTGATTTTAAAGATCGCTACTTTATTTTTCAATGGGCCAAAATGCCCATGAGCCAAATACATATGACCTTTTGGCTTTGTTGGCAGCTAGCTTTCGACCCAAAAGGGTAAAGGAACAACTAGTTACAGACATAAAGGACTAAAAGAATAACTAGCACGACCAAAAAGTATATCATGGATCGGGTCGGGCATGGGTCAGATCTGGCCTGGGCCGGACCTACTTCTCTGATCCCGGGTCTGGGGCTGAACAGGGTCAGACCGTGGGTCGACCCGGCCCACACCCAACTCTAACTCCACCTACAACTGGGAACAGTGACACAAGATTAGGATTTTTAGGTTTGGGAATTTTTTTTAAAATCTTCGTAAGCCCTGAGCCAAAACGGAGTGGATTACTTTAGCGGATGTTGTGATGAACTCACACGATTGGACTTTACTTGGGCTCAATATTTATTATGAAAAATGTTGATAACTCCCAACACTTTATGAAATGTCGGCAAATATATGTTGTTAATTGCCAACTTTTTTGTAGTGCCTCTTGTTTGATTATCGTAGAATTCTTTCTCATAAGTGCCGTTAATCAGAATTTCTCAAATACTATTAACTCTTTATTTTTTTTTAAATAGAAAATCCTATAGCTCCTTTAATCGGAATTGATTAATGACTTGTATTTGTATTTCTAATTAAACTTTTGCTCCGGGTAAAACGTTTTTGACTTGAATTGTTTAAATCCAAAGCATCATCAACAGACACCACATTAGCTTATATATATGTATCCGAACTAGAGCCACAACTGTCGCGCTTCACATTCCCCCATTTGTTCCTGCTCTGCACTTCAAGCAGCGTACAGCTCACAATGCTTGCGTCCCTTCATCCTGCCCGTGAATGGCTAAAAAAAAACCTGCTCACACGTGGGCAACTGATAAAAACTTTGACTCAGGCAATAGTGTTCGTCCAGTCGCCAACAATGTACTTGGCTCAAATGAATGAATACAGTCTTGTCGAAATCAACAGAGTCTTTCATCATGCATCCTTTCCATCAATCAAACGATCAATGCAACAACTCAATTAATATGCTAGATCCCACGTACGTCTCATCGTCTCACCACCTATAGCTAGCATGTAAATATTGAGAGAACCAGTAATTATTGGGGCTTTAGGTGTCGGCTGGGCTACAGTTGATAGTAGCATGTGTGTTTATTTATAGTTCGCTCAGCGTCTAACAGCAAAAAGAATAATTTATAATAAATTATCGTTATCGGCCGCTGCAGTGAGTATTTTAAGAGAGAAGCTGGAGACCTTTTGGTAGACTGAAGGCTAGAGGCCTAGAGGGGACCATATTTAATTTGTGGCAAGTGATATATGATCAGATGTCTCACCCTAGTCCCTTCTCCAGCTGTACGATATTAGCTGTACTGTAGGGTACCATTATGAAATGTACCTTTTGCTCATGGACAATGGGAAAATGTTGGTGCACTTCCATTGCAAGTCGATACAAGTGTTACACATATTGGACATTTGCAAAAATGATACAGGCACACCATGTGCCACACCCTCAGCCACACTCCCCTCTCTCTGCTACAGTAACCAGGGCCCACATGAGATTTATTTTATAAATCTCATGTGGGCCCTGGTTACTGTAGCAGAGAGAGGGGAGTGTGGCTGAGGGTGTGGCACATGGTGTGCCTGTAGTGTCACTCGGACATTTGAGGGGATAATGTGATAATTTTGACGATTCTATTTAATATTATTATTCATAGGATAATGGAATAATGATATTATTTTTTTATGTTATTGATTTTTTGGAACACTATTGAGACAATTTCGACACTTAGGATAAAATTACTCCACTTATATATAAAAATTTTATCCTAATAGTAAAAATTTACTCCATCTTCCATATTGGAACAATTTGTTCCACTTTCACTAGTACAAAATTTTTAAAACTTTTTGTATTACTTAACTAATGCATACTAATTATAAATATATGACATGATATATAAAATATAAAGTAATAATATATTCAATATATTATATTATATTATCATGTAATAAAATAAAATATTATTATAGTTTAATTATATGTATAACTTATTTTATGATATTTATTATAGAGATTAATGAGTATCTTTGTCAAGGAGGGGGTTTTCCTTCTTGACAATGATATGACACAATCTCCACCATGTGAAGGAGAGAGAATAAAGTAGAAGAGAGAATTTCACATGGTGAAGATTGTGTCACATTATTATCAATGAGAGAATCCCCCTCATTGTCAATGATACTCATTAATCTCTTTATTATATATTATTATGCAATATTACATACTATATTATATAATAGTACAACATATTTATTATAATATTATATAATATTTTAATAACATATATTATTATATAATATATTATATTAATTGTAGTTAATATTTTATTATAGCAATTAAATTATAGTGTATTATATTAAACCAATATAATAATATAGTATAATATAATATAACATATTAAAATTAATAAATATGTTAGTATATTACATTTAATTATAAAATATAATATAATATAAACTATGTTATGTGATAATGTTATATTATATTAATATAATAAATTTATTATTGTACTATAATATAATACATTTTAGATATTTTTTATATATTATAATACTTATCATATAATATTATACTATATTTTCATTACAATATAGTATTTTAAATAATATTATATTGAATAAAAATATTATAATATTTTATACGATAAGTTTTAGCCTATGACTCTTTTCTAATATAGTAAATTAGATATTATATTAAAAAAATCATTTATATATTATATTAGTTATTATATTTATGACATACTATTATAATATAATATAATAATTACTAATATTAATAATATTAATAAAATATTATGATATAATATAATATAATACTATAGTTTGAAATAATATAATATATTATACTATAACATGATACCTTTTAATATATATTATTGTAATTATCATGTTATATATATATATATATATATATATATAATTTTAATGTTAATATAATATTTCAAAAATATTGCTTTTAATAAAGTAAAATATTATAATATTTTATACAGTACATTATATCCTATGATACTATATTATAATATATTAAATTAAATAATATATTATTAAAGTATTATATTAAATATATTGTTCATATATTATATCTATTATTATATAATGTAGCATACTAATATAATGTAATATAATATAATAATTAATATATTAATTAGTAATTATAGTATAACATATTATATTTTTGTATAAAAATTAATGTATTATATTAAATATTATTATATTAAATATGTTGATCTTATATTATATTAATTATTATATAGTATAGCATCCTAATATAATATAATGTAATATAATGTAATATAATAATTAATTATATTAATTCGTAATTATAGTACAACATATTATATTTTAATTTAAAGTAAAATAATGTTTATATTGTAACAATATACTAAATAATATACTAAACCAATTGGATAAGTTAATTTAGAAGTAATTAATAGATAAAATTATATTTTAATAATGTGCTACACCATCTATCCCACATGAATTGTCAAATGAAATGCTCAAATTATCCCATTATCCCACTTTACCCTACTTAAAGTATCCCAAGTGGATAAAATTGTTTCATTAGCCCACTTGGACCCAATTTGTCCCTACCAATAACCCTCCCTTACCAGCTATCAATGCGGAAGCATAGCCTATAGAAATATCACCAAAACATTCGATTAGATCACCTCTTTCTTAGTGGACCAGTCAATTGTTGGGATTATTCTATTGATAACATGTCTAAAACCTCTACGCAATGTGACCTTCAGATCTTGTGACGAACTAATAGCAAGCAAGAAATCACAGCAAAAATGAAAGATGCAAGAAAAAACAAGTAAAGAAGAGAACATCAGATTTTAACGAGGTTCAGTAATCGTGCCTACGTCCTCAAGAGCCACACCAGAATTTCTTTTGATTATTGATGAAGATTACAAAGCTTGTAAACGGGTACCTCTCTCTCTCTGTCTCTCTCTCTCTCTCTCTCTCTCTCTCTCTCTCTTTGAGATCTCTTTTCCAAAGTACTCAAAAAAATCTTTGACAAAGATGCTCATACTATGAATAGCCGCACAAAGTTCTGACCCTAAAACCAAAACGGACTAGGAATCTGTTTTGTATCTGTATCCGCTATCGGTCGACCGATAGCTCTGTATTAGTCGACTGACCAGAGCAGATTTTCCCAGTCAATTTCTGTTGACACCTGTCAGTCGATTGATTATTCGTATTAGTCGACCGACCAGAGCTATTCCTGTAAATGCTTTTTTAACGGTCGAATCGGTCGACTGATGCATCTTTATCAGTTGACTGATCGGTCTCTTCCTGCTATGTGCATGATTGTTCCCAGGTTTGGGTCTACACCCCCAAAACCAATAATCTCCTACTTGAAGACCAAACCACCATCAACAAGCTCTCTTGAACTCCAGCCATCTTAGCAAGCACCTTCTCCTATCCGAAAAATTTCTTCTTCAATCAATATCATTCTTGGTGATCCCACTTGTCATCCTAGTGTTGCTCTGCCCTCATCTCCTATGTATGAAGGCCAACTGAAGTTGCACACTGTTATTATATTCCTACACTTGGACATACGACATATTAGTGAATTAATGAGTATATCCTTACACGTCTTGCCCTGCTCAAATGTATGCTCCAAATCTCCTATCGTCCGACTCACTCAATTTGACTAGTCAACATTCTCCCATGATGACATGAAAGGCTGTGTTAGTCGGTCTTCTCATCCTAGACGGCTTGCTAAGAGTCTACTCGACTACTCATCCCAAACACTTCTTAAAACCGCCTTGAAACAGCTTTACTTTTCGATGAAGCTACCCTCACTGGCTACATATCTGCATTGCATTTAATGCATAGTAGGTGCATTATTTCTCTAGCCCCGATAGTCTTCATGACTCATCGAACCACGTGGGTCACTGTCCCGCTACTGATCACTTACCGTTTAATACCGAAGTGATCTACCCTCTAGTTGCTAGCTGACACCTGTAAAGCAAAAGCTGACTCAGCTGCCAACCTACACTTCGCCACCGCCTCACTGTGCTCGGACAAAGTGACCAATCAACCCCTCATGTTTCGGATATAAATACTGGTACTATTCGAACTTAGAGGGGGGGGCAGGAGAAAGAGAGAAAACCCTAGAGTATTTTTCTGCACATCGTCTTAACTTTTCCCACTCAAGTTCATATCCACTAACTTGATCGTTGGAGGTATAATGAGGGAACTGATCCCTGCCCTCTTATGAGTTTCTACACGTGCAGATTGATTGACACCCAAACTCAAGAACCAGATGTAAAGTCGGAGAAGAAAGCAGCCCTTCATCAACACTGAACCGAACCTATCCTCTTCTGGATACGATTGACTATTTGATCTTAACATCAACAGTTTATCGCCCACCATAGGGCTACTTTTCTTTTTTTAGAAAACATGCCAAGTTCTGAGCAAGGGTCTGACCAGTCTCGCCCTGTAGAACACCACAATTATGTCACTCTAGGTCAACTCGAGGACACTACTCGTAGGCTTGCTTAATCTTTTCAGGAGAAACTTGACATCTTTACTAACAAAGTCCTTGACCAGTTTCCACAACAACAACAAGTTTCATCGGCTCACTGCCTGCATAATGAAGACCAGAGACAGGAGACTCCTCTTCGCCCTAAACACAGCGAGAGGTTCTACCTCGGACTCCTCATATAGCTGTTGAATAGCTAGGTCACGCTGGATGATAGGGATCACTCTCCCGTCATACACTCCGCCAAGATGAGCCTCGCTACCAACCTCTCGCCCAACAAGAAAGCACTAGCAAGACTTTTGGTCCAAGCCATCCTAGGGACCATGACAGAGGAGCCTATATGTCCCATCATCGCCACCATACATCTTTAACCCCCTCTACCACCTTAAGGCACTCTGGTTATGATCGAGTGTACCGGCTAATCACTGACGCCATCGGGGGAAACACCCCCCTCTCGGACAACATAATGAATTACCCATTCGAGAAGTTCAAAGTGCCCCGTGTAGGGATATATACAGGTGAAGGAGACCCTACTAAGCATGTTTAAAACTATCATGACATAATTAGAATGCTCCAAGTTTCAGAAGCGATCCTCTACTGATGCTTTCCAATCAACTCTTGCAAGGAGTGCTAAGCTTTGGTGGAATGCTATCGGAAGGAAATCCATCAGTAGCTTTCATCAGCTCAGCTAGAAATTCATCTATCACTTCCTGGCTGATACCAAGCAAAAATCCCCCCCATGTGTTGATTCAGATGAGGCAGTAGCCTGAAGAGAGCCTCCGAGCCTATTTCAAAAGATTTCAGGCAAAGAGATTGGAGGTCAATGACCCAGGAAGTGCAGTCGCCATGTCCGCACTCGTCCCGGGCTTGCAGAATAATGAGTTGGTCGACTCACTTGCCAAGAAGTCCGTCGATAACTACGAGCAATTTATGGCCAAGGCACACGGTACATGGATATGGAAGACGCCTGAGCCTATAAAGCATCAACTAGGAGCTTAGAGTCCTGTATGATCATGGCTTCAACACCACTATGAGCTCCAGCTATTTCCTCTCCCTTGATAGGCATATCGATCTCAATACCATTAGTGGCAGCCCTTTTATTAGGGGATCTTCTAATAATGCTCGAAAGAAATATGCTAAGAGATCGTTGCGAGTCTATAAAGTTGACAAAAGGATAAAGACCAACGAGTCCATATCTTTTGGGGATGCCGATCGACGAGGCGTGGAGATGCTCCACGATGATCCTATTATCATCACGGCAGGAATCGGCGACTACCGAGTGAAATGAATTATGATTGACACAGGGAGCTCGGTAGATATCATGTATGTCGATGATTGCAACAAGATAGGCATCGATAAATCTCGCTTAGTCCCCTATAGAGGACCCCTCATCGGCTGCACTGGGCACTCTCTTCTTCTCGAAGGAATGACCACTCTCCCCCCTAACGGTAGGAGAGTACCCTAGATAGGTCATTGTCCCTGTCCAATTCCTGATAATGGACCTCAAGTCGGCCTACAATGTTATCTTTGGTTGAACAGCCCTCCACGTCTTGTGATCCATTCCCTCAACCTATCACCAAATGCTCAAGTTCCCGAACCCCAACGGAGTCGGTGTGTCTAGGAGCAACCAACAAGAGGTCAGATCCTGCTATCAGCTCTCAGCCAAGGGTAAGGACGCGTAAGACGCCCTACCCGTTGAAAAGGCCTACCTCCAACTAAAGGAAACAATGGAGCAACAGCGGACAACACCGGTGGAAGAGCTTCAGGAGATACCTATTAACCAAGAAGGATCAAAGACGGTTAAAATTAGGCCAAGCTTACATAATCCTATACGAAGTGCTCTTGTTGAATTCTTGCAGGCGAATGCTGATGTCTTTGCTTGGGACTCAAGGATATGCTGGGGGTTCCCCCCATGGTTATTAGCCATGAGCTAGCTGTTGACAAACACACAAAGCCAGTTTGGCAGAAGAAAATGCACCTCGGCCTGGAATGCCAAAAAGCGATAGCTGATGAGGTTAGACGACTTCTTAGCATCGGCTTCATCCGGGAGTCCAATAGCTGGAGTGGTTAGCTAATGTTGTCTTGGTGAAAAAACTACGAATAAATGGCGAATGTGTGTAGATTTCACCGATCTTACAAAGCCTGTCCCAAAGACAGCTACCCTCTACCTTGAATTGACTAATTAGTCGATGAGAGTGTGGGCCATGAACTACTTAGTTTCATGGATGCTTTCTCCGGGTATAACCAGATTTTTATGGAGGAACATGATCAGGAGAATACTTATTTCATTATCAATCTAGGCACTTATTGTTATAAATTAATGCCCTTCGGTTTGAAGAACGCAGGAGCTACCTATCAGAGACTTGTTGCTAGAGTCTTTAAGCGCTAGACCGGGCGTAATCTGGAGGCTTATATTGACGACTTACTGGTGAAATCAAAGCAAACATCCGCCCATATCTCAGACTTGGATGAGACCTTCTCCACCCTCCGGCGTTATCGGATGAAACTCCATCCCGCTAAGTGTGCCTTTGGAGTACAATCAGGAAAATTTTTGGGATTTATGATCACCCAAAGAGGTATATAGATCAACCCTGAGAAGATAGGCACTATTGACCAACTGCCAGAACCGCGCACATTAAAAGACTTTCAAAAGCTGAATGGAAAGATTGCGGCTCTGGGTCGATTCCTCTCTAAATCTACCGAGAGAAGCCTTCCCTTCTTTAAAATTCTAAGGGGATGTAAGAACTTAAAGGAGAATACAACCTAGACGATAGAGTGCAGTGTCGCATTTCAGGATCTTAAAGCCTATCTGAGTACTAAACCACTATTGAGCCAACCTATGAGTGGAGAGACATTGCACCTATATATGGGTGTCTCCTCTGAAGCTGTCAGTTTTGTTTTGGTTCGGGAGGAGGAAAATATTCAGAAGCCTGTCTATTATGTGAGACGGATCATCAAGGTAGGCGAGTTTAATTACCCTCTCATAGATAAGGCTGCCTTTTCCCTTATCATCACTGCTAAGAGACTCTGCCCATACTTTCAGGCTCACGCTATTATTGTGCGCACAAGCTTGCCTCTAAAGAAAGCGCTGGGCAGCCCTACAACTTTAGGAAGGATGGTTACTTAGGCAATCGAACCGAGTTAGCACGATGTTCAATTCAAGCACAGGACGACAATCAAAGCTCAAGCTTGGCAGACTTCTTGATTGAATCAACTTCTCCAAATGATGAAATAGATGCGCCTTTGCCATCTCATCAGCCAACTCTTCCGGCACCTCCTGCAATCCAAGCATCTACCCCACCACCATGTTATACCCAGGAGTATGACTTATATGAATACATCTCATGGTGATTACTGAAAGTTGATGGATCTTCTGTAGAAGCCGGTAGCGGAGCAGGGGTGGTCTGCAAAGCCCCGATAGGTTAATACATGAACACTCCATCTCCTTCAATTTTTCGGCATCCAACAACGAAGCCGAATATGAAGCCCTTCTCGCCAGCCTCCGAACAACACAAGTACTAAAGGCAGAACACCTTTATATTCTAGCTGACTCGCAATTAGTCGTCCATCAAGTCAATGGGCAATATGCATCTAAAAACTTAAGGATGGCCTTGTATCTTAAGGCTGCTAAAGAACTTCTGACCTACTTTTTAGAATTTAGGATAACTCAAATTCCTCGTGCTCTTAACACCTGTGCAGATGCCTTCTTCAAGCTTTGGTCGACAAATTTGAGAATCAACTCGGAACCTGTCTACACTGACACCCTTGAACAACCTAGCATCTCGGAGCCGCTCAAGATCCTTTTGGAGATAGTGGCACCGGTAACACACTGTTGGCTGGATCCCATCGTCCTTTATCTAACACAAGGTATTCCGCCAGAAGATCTGGCTGAAGCTAAGCACTTACAAAGAAATTCTCGACGCTACCACATGATCGACTAGCAACTCTATTGGATGTCCTATTCCAGCAGTGGTATTGGACCTTACCTACAATGCCTTAGACCGCCCGAGGCCAACTATGTACTCAGAGAAATACACGAAGGTACTTATGGGAACCATCCTGGGGCCTAAACTCTTGCACAGAAAGTCATCCGCTAGGGGTATTATTGGCCAACTATTCTCGTCGAGGCGAGATGACTCATATCTTATTGCTAAAATGATAGATTTTTGTATCCATACCCCGAGCGATGGCAACGGAGCTGACTTCCATCCTGAGCCTAGTATCATTTGCCCAATGGGGACTTGATCTGCCAGGACCTCTCCCTTAAGCTTTAGGGCAGAGGAGATTTCTTATTGAAGCAATCGATTACTTTACCAAATGGATTGAAGCTGAACTATTGGCAATGATTGGTGAGAGTAACGTCACAAGTTTCGTATGAAAATCCATAGTTTGCCATTTTAGCTTACCTCGATCCTTTGTGAACGACAACGGTACCCAATTTGATAGTGGAGGCTTTCACAATTTTTGCGAAGAATATAACATTCATCTTAAATTCTCTTCTGTCGCCCATCCACAGTCCAATGGCCTTATAGAAGCTACCAATAAATGTATCTTACAAGCCTTAAAGGAAAAAGTGGACACTGCAGTCAAGAACTGGGTTGAAGAATTGCCCAGTATTCTATGGTCGTATCGCACGACTCACAAAAACTCGACTGGAGAAACGCCTTTCAAGCTAACTACGATGCGGAAGAAGTTACTCTTGTTGAAGTCGGTATGCTAACAATCTGACTCCGCACTTTGATGAAGAATAAAACTTGGAAGGACTACGGGTAGGGATTGACCTCCTAAATGAGACTAGAGAGAAAGCACTTCGAACTCTAGTCACTAACCAGCAACGAATCGCCCGTTACTACAATAGCAAAATCCAACCGAGAAGATTCAGAGCTGGCGATCTTGCCCTTCGTAAAGCTGCTTTTGATAAGGACACCCTGAGAGGTAAGTTAGCACCTAACTAGGAAGGCCCTTATACAATTTTAGAGGAGCTGCGAGCCAGTACCTATCGTCTAAGGGCCCCAGATAGGAGAATTCTACAACATCTCAGGAATGTCGAGAACTTGAGGCGATACTTTCAATATCCCTGTAAATTTTGTTTAAAAAACTATTATTAAAACTAACTTTTGTCTTGTGCCATCATATTACCCCCTCCATACAGGGATGAAAAGCCCTTGGTGCCTATTTAAGATTAAACCCAAGGCATCAACCCTATGGTCGACTCCCACAGTCGCCTCTCGACCATATGGGGACATTGAATACCTAAGCATCTATGTAAGACCTAGACATACATCCCCAGGGTAGTCGTCCTATTTGAAAATCCCTTGGTTTTTTTCAAGAATAAACCTAAGGCATCAACCCTATAGTCGACTCCTATAGTCGCCTCTGGACCATATCGGGACATTTAAGACCTAGGCATCTATGTAAGACCTAGTCATACAGCCCAGGGCTGTCGTCCTATGTGAAAAGCCCTTAGTACCTTTTCAGTAATAAACCCAAGGCATAAACCCTATGACCGACTCCCACAGTCTCCTCTCGACCATATAGGGACATTGAAGACCTAGGCATATAGCCCCAGGGCTGTAATCCTATATGAAAAGCCCTTGGTGCCTTTTCAGGAATAAACCCAAGGCATCAACCCTATGGTCGACTCCCACAGTCACCTCTCGACCATATGGGGACATTGAAGACCTAGGCATCTATGTAAGACCTAGGCATACAGCCCCAGGGCTGTCATTCTATATGAAAAGCCATTGGTACCTTTTAAGGAATAAACCTAAGGCATTAACCATATGGTCGAATCCCACAGTTACCTCTCGACCATATTAGGACATTGAAGACCTAGGCATATAGCCCTAAGGCTGTCGTCCTATATGAAAAGCCCTTGGTGCCTTTTTAGGAATATACCCAAGGCATCAACCCTATGGTAGACTCCTACAGTCGCCTCTCGACCATATAAGGATATTAACGACCTAGGCATCTATGTAAGACCTAAGCATACAACCATAGGGTTGTCGTCCTATATGAAAAGCCCATGGTACCTTTTCAGGAATAAACCTAAGGCATCAACCCTATGGTCAGCTCCCACAGTTTCCTCTTGACCATATGGGGACATTGAAGACCTAAACATCTATGTAAGATCTAGGCATACATCCTCAGGGCTGTCGTCCTATATGAAAAGCCCTTGGTGCCTTTTCAGGAATAAACCTAAGGCATCAACCCTATGGTCAACTCCACAGTGCCTCTCGACCATATTGGGACATTGAAGACCTAGGCATCTATGTAAGACCTAGGCATACAACCTCAGGGCTGTCGTCCTATATGAAAAGCCCTTGGTGCCTTTTCAGGAATAAACCCAAGGCATTAACCCTATGATCGACTCCTACAGTCGCCTCTTGACCATATGGGGACATTAAAGACCTAGGCATCTATGTAAGACCTAGGCATACGGCCCAAGTGCTGTCGTCCTATATGAAAAGCCCTTGGTGCCTTTTCAGGAATAAACCCAAGGCATCAACCCTATGGTCGACTCCCACATTCACCTCTTGACCATATGGGGACATTGAAGACCTCGATATTTATGTAAGACCTAGGCATACAACCCCAGGGCTGTCGTCCTATATGAAAAGCCCTTGGTGCCTTTTTAGGAATAAACCCAAGGCATCAACCCTATGGCCGGCTCCCATAGTCACCTCTCGACCATATAGGGACATTGAAAACCTAGGCATCTATGTAAGACCTAGACATATAGCCCCAAGCCTGTCATCCTATATGAAGAGCCCTTGGTGCCTTTTCAGGTATAAACCCAAGGCATCAACCCTATGGTCGGCTCCCAAAGTCGCCTCTCGACCATATGGGGACATCGAAGACGTAGGCATCTACGTAAGACCTAGGCATACATCCCTAGGGTAGTCATCCTATTTAAAAAGCCCTTGGTGCCTTTTCAGGAATAAACCCAAGGCATCAATCCTATGGTCGATCCTATAGTCGCCTTCTCAACTATATGGGGACATTGAAAACCTAGGCATCTATGTAAGACCTAGGCATACAGCACGAGGGATGTCGTCCTATATGAAAAGCCCTTGGTGCCTTTTTAGGAATAAACCTAAGGCATCAACCCTATAGTCGACTCCCATAGTCGCCTCTCGACCATATGGGGACATTGAAGGCCTAGGCATCTATGTAAGACCTAGGCATACAGCCCCAGGGCTATTGTCCTATATGAAAAGCCCTTGGTGTCTTTTCAGGAATAAACCCATCAACCCTATGGTCGACTCCCATAGTCGCCTCCTGACCATATGGTGATATTGAAGACCTAGGTGCCTGCATAAGACTTAGGCACTAAGCTCAGGGGATGTCAAACTTCTTGTAAAGTCCCCTTTTTTTAGCAAGTTCACCTTTGAGTGGATATTCTCTAAGAAACTTCATTGGTCACAAGGATCAGAAGCCATTGATAGAAAGAAGAAGAAACTAATCGCTGGAGGAAATGAACAGAGAAGTGGAACTATTCCCTTAGAATAAATTTGGAAAATCAATAACCACCACCCTTTGAGCCTCATTCCTATTTAGGAACTGCTAACCATTCGGCTGCTAGAATATGAACTGTTGAATTTAGCTATATCCAACGGTCCAAGTTAATTTACAGAATTCGAAGAGTCCCAAAATATAAGAAATGCATGCCATTCACCTTGGATAGCCTACAAGCTGCCATGAAAAGCGGGGCTGCAACAGTAAAGTGGAAGTATAATGATGTCAGCCATGTTGTTTCAGACGAAACTTTTCAGTTCTCATTTAACTTATTCACAGATATCCAAGAGAAATTTTTTTATTCTATTTGCACTCAGACACGACTAAAGTCGCCACCAAGTGAAAGGTATCAACTTATCGTCAGACTCATTCGATTCGACTAGTCGACATTCTCCCATGATGATATGAAAGGCGATGTTAGTCAGTCTTCTCATCCTGAACGGCTGCCAAGAGTTTACTTGACTACTCGTCCCAAACACATCCTGAAACCACCTTGAAATGGATTTACTTCTCGATGAAGCTATCCTCACTGGCTACATATCTGCATCGCATTTAATGTATAGCAGGTGCATTATTTCTCTGGCCCGATAGTCTTCATAAGTCATCGGACCATATGAGCCACTGTCCTGCCACTGATCACTTCCCATTTAATACCAAAGTGATCTACACTCTAGTCGCCAGCTGACATCTGTAAAGCAAAAGTTGACTCAGCTGCCAACCCACACTTCTCCACCGCCTCATTATGCTCTGCCGAAGTGACCAATCAACCCCTCAAACTTTAGATATAAATACTGGTACTATTCAAACTTGGGGGGGGGGGGGCAGAAGGAAAAAGAGAGAAAACCCTAGAGTATTTTTCTACATATCGTCTTTGTAGGCATCCAAAAATGCCTATAGGTGTCCGAATATAGCTCGAGATAAAGAGAAGATGATGAACGTCATTATCTAAGCCTGAGAGGACTATCCGAGTAAAAAATGATCATCTAAAGCCGTAATGAACCTAACAAGCGTATGAAGCAAGTCAGTAAAGCGTACAAGTCAACCAAACGACAAAAGACGCAAAATGACAGAAAATACAAGTCCGGAAGGCCAAAAAATGGCTAAGTCTCGAACCGACATGCGGTCGTGCGGGACACCATTTGGTGTCCCGCACCCCCCGTGGGACGCGGGGATACCATTTTGTGTCCCACGCCCTGCGGGACACCAATTGGTGTCCCACGCCCCCGCAGGACACCAGATGGTGTCCCGCGCCCCTGTAAGACGTGGGGACACCATTCGATGTCCCGCGCCCCCGCGGGACACCAAATGGTGTCTCGTGCCCCCGCGAGATGCGGGGACACCAGGACCTGTCCCGCACGCTGACTTTCCTAAAACACGTTTTTGGGTGGTTTCTTCAAGATTTCTTCATTCCTAAACTTCTTAACTAACTTGATATCATATCTAAGGGTGGTTAAGCCATTGTCAACTGAAGATATGGCCAAATCTCTCATTTTTATCCAAATACCTTGCATCCGGAGCCCTATAAATATAAGCCTATAGCCTCCTTTCAGAAGGGGCGAATTATTATTAAGACGAGGAGGTGCTGCTGGATTAAAGAGTCAAGGAGCATGAAATTTTAGAGGAGGCTAGCTAGATTCCGGCAAAATTTGGCATAAAGAAGGAGTCTTTCGAAGGATCCGAAGCCCCCGTACCCCCTTTCCTTGAGATTAAGCTTTGTATTAATCTCGATAAGAGTACTGATTTTGCTAGGTCGATATCAGTACTTCAGCGAATATTTCCTTGGTGAAGTAGGAGCTCTGATCAATACTTCTATCAATCGGATCCGATCCGTAAGCGGTCCACGGATATCAACATCCCCGGCACAGGAAAAGATCCCACGCAAACAGAGACTAATAAATAGGATCTGTGTGTTGTTTGAAAGAGATTGTAATCAGTTATTTCCATTGTGTAAAAGTCTTATAAAAAGACTAACTTTTTGTTAAGTTCATTGTAACACATGAAGTTGTAATAGATTCAATCACAATGAAGAAAATAATATTTGACCCAAACTGTCTTAACTTTTCCCACTCAAGTTCATATCCACTAACTTGATCGTTGGAGGTACAACGGGGGAACTGATCCCCACCCTCTTACGAGTTTCTACTCGTACAGATTGATCGACACCCAAACTCAAGAATTAGACATAAAGTCAGGGAAGAAAGCGGTCCTTCATCAACACTGAACCGAACCTATCCTCTTCTGGATACAATTGAATGTTTGATCTTAACCATCAACACGCACAACTCTAGTTTCTCAATTGTTACTATCTTTGTTAACATATATGCAGCATTTTATCTCCCCAAAATTTTCTCCAATAGTAACTTCCCATCCTCTATTAGCGAGAGTATAAAGTGGTAATGCACATCGATGTGGTAACGCACATCGATGTGCTTCGTTCTGGCATGCTATACTAGATTCTTGGTAAGGTGTATAGCACTCTAGCTATCACAATAAAGAAAATTGTTCTCTCGCTTCAGACCCAACTCTTTTAGACACCCAGTCAACCAAATCATCTCCTTTCTAGCCTCAGTCACTACGACATACTCTTCCTCAGTTGTGGACAACGTCATTATCTTTTACAAATATTAGACCCAGTTCACTGTTGTTGACCCAAAGGTATGAACATACCTTGTGATACTTCGCCTTGTATCATAATCACCAGCAAAGTCTGCATCTACACATCCCTACAGTACCAATTATTTTCTCCTAAAACACAGTGGCATATCTGTAGTCCCTCTTAAATATATTAGTACCCACTTCACGACCTCCCAATGCTGCTTCCCTGGATTGTTGGCAAACCTGCTCACAACTCCCACTACATGGACGATATCCGGCCTCGTGTAAATCATTACATATATAAGACTCCCAATAGCTGATGAATATGGTACTATGGTCATGAACTCCTTCTCTACATCCGTCTTGAGCCACTGCTCCTTAGATAACCTGAACTGACTTCCAAGGGGCGTGCTAACGGCCTTTGCATTATCTATGTTGAATATCTGAAATACCATCCCAATGTATTCAGTCTGACTGAACTTCAACATCCCTTCAGCCACATCCCAGCTGATTCATCTCCTAAGAATTTGCTTGGCTGCACCCAAATCCTCCATAGCAAACTCCTTTGCTAACTGCTTCTTCAACTTGTTTATCTCTTGTAAACATGGTCCTGCAACTAACATGTCATCTACTTATAATAATAACACAATATAGCTAGACTCAAACCTCTTGAAGTAGCAATAATGATCCGAGTTGCATTTTTCATAGCCATTGCTTTGCATAAAGTTATCAAAATTTCTGTACCACTGTCTTGGACCTTGTTTCAAAGCATATAAGCTCTTCTTGAGCCTACATATCATCTCTTCCTTTCCTTCCTCTATGACGTTAACATGTTGCTTCATGCAGATTTCTTTATCCAAGTCACCATGAAGAGGGGTAGTCATCACATCCAACTACCCAAGGTAGAGATTTTCAGTAGTTACTAAATTTAACACCACCCTGATGGTTATAAGCTTCACGATGGGGAAAAATATCTCTATATAATCCACTCCTTTCCTCTGTTAGAAAGCTTTTACAACTAATCTGACCTTATATCTTTTGCTACCGTCACTCTCCTGCTTGACCTAGTAGACCCACTTGTTATGTAAAGCTTTTTTCTTTGCAGGAAGCTGGGCTAACTTCCATATCTCATTCGAGTGGAGAGAATTCATCTCTTTTTGTATCACATGCTTCTACTGCTGAGATTCACTATATTGCACTGCCTCCTCATAGCACTCTGGTTCTCCACCGCCTGTCAAAAGAAAGTAATGTAGAGACAAAAGATACCTGTGATTTGGTTTGAGTCTCTGGATGACCTCCTAAGCTCCTCAACCTAGATACTAGTCTCTGCACCTAGAGTCCTGTCCGTTCTTTGGTAAGAACTGACATTGTCTCCCCCATCTGAAAGTTCCTCTAAATCCATGTACTCAGATACAACTACATCCTTAGTGCTGCTCCCACTGCTTTGGCTATCATTGTCATTGTTCTTATCCTTGTACATCACCTCTTCATTAAATATGACATCTCTATTCCTGATGATTTTCCTATTCTTGTCATCCCATAGACGATATCTAAACTCATCAATGCCATATCTAACGAATGTACACTTCTGTGACTTAGCTTCTAGCTTATCCTTAACATGGTCACTGATATGAACATATGCCACACAACCAAAGACTCTCAAGTGTGAGAGACTTACTTTTTTGCCACTCCAAACCTCTTCTAGAATCCTAAAGTCCAGAAAGACCGACGACCCATGATTTATCAAGTACGTTGCTGTATGCACCGCGTTCGCCCAAAACGTCTTTGGTAGACCTGTATGTAGACGCATGCTTCTCGCACTCTCTGTCAACTTTCTGTTCATCCTTTCCGCAACACCATTCTATTACGATATTCATGGAGTAGTCATTTGTAAACGAATCCTATTCAGATCACAGAACTTCTTAAAATCCTCCAGCTCATACTCTCGACTATTGTCTGATCTCAGATACTTCACCTTCAAATCTGTCTTGTTCCCTACCATGGCTTTCCACTTCTTGAAGATCCCAAACACCTCTAACTTGTGCTTCATGAAGTATACCCACACCTTCCTTGAGTGATTGTCGATAAAGGTGACATAGTACACCGAACCGTCAAGAGAAGACACGCTAGCTGGACCCCATACATTTATATGAACAAGCTCTAGCTTATGAGCTTTAGGTGGTCTTCCACTCTTTTGAAAGCTGACCTTTTTATGCTTCCTGAAGATGCAATCTTCACAAACACCAAGTTCCATTGAATCAATGTCGGATAGCTTTCCCAGTGAGTGTAGAATCTTCATACATTTCTTACTCATATGACCCAACCTATTGTGCTACATATCTGCACTTTCCTTTCCAACTGTAACTGTGAGGGTGTCACTCGCATGTGAAGTTAAGTAGAGAGTTCTGATTTTCTTACCGCGAGCAACTACTATAGTACCGTTAGAGATCTTCCATAAATCCCTGGTAAGTATCGAAACATAGCCTTCCGCTTCAAACTAGCCAACTGAAATAAGATTCCTCCTTAGCTTTGGTATATGTCTAACATTCTTCAGAAACCACTTAGATCCCTTCATCTCTATCTGCACATCACCTCTTCCCACAATACTGTAAGGATCGTTATCCCCCAAGTACACATTCCTAAAGTCCCCTGCTACATAGTTTTGAAGAAGCTTCCTATTAGCAATGGCATGGAATGAGGCTCCTGAATCAATAACCCATGAATGGGTATCACTATCCATAGCAAGGATCAAGACATCTTGTATAATATGAGCCTCCTACTCATTTGTATCCTTCTTTGGCGCTTTGCAGACTTAAGACATGTAGCCCTCCTGGCTACAGTTCTAACACTTCCCTTTGATAGGCCTCACCTTCGAGTTTGACCTCTTCTTCGACTTCGACCGCTTCTTGTTCTGGTTACACTTATTCTGGCTTCGGCCTCTCTACTCGAAACTTAGGATTGAACCTGAACCCTCTGATTCAGCCGACTTTCTTCTAACCTCCTCAGATAGAATTATACTTACAACCTGGCTCAACTTCAACTTCTCCTTTCCTGCCAAGTTGCTAATTGCGGTTACGCAACCTGCCCAGTGTAGGCGTCTAAAAATACCTATGGGTGTCCGCACACAGCTCAAGACGGAAAGAAGACAATGAACGTCGTTATCCGAGTATAAGAGGATTATCTGACGCCGACAAGTGCCTGAAGCAAAACGGTGAACCGAGTGATCTGCACGCTTATCAATCAGCTCGCGCGCATCGGTCAACACGCGCGCGTCAATTAGCTCACGCGCATCAATCAACACGCGCCCAACGATCAGCTCACGCCCTCGACAATCAGTCCGCGTGTGTTGGTCATCTCACGTGCATCAAGTCAATCCACTCGCACGTGTCAATCAGCTCGCACGCGTCGATCAGATCGCGCACGTCGATCAACTCGCGCGTGTCGGTCAACTCGCACGCATCGGTCAACTCGCACGTAGCGTACAAGTCAACAAGACGATCAATTACGTAAAACGGTAGAGAATACAAGTCCCATAAAAACCAGAAAACACCAAAAGATTCAGTGAAAACGCCAAAACCCAGCGTCCGCACGGGTCGGACCGCGCCGACCCACGCCCACGTGGGTCGGCCAAGTCTGACCCGCGGCGGCGCGGGTCGGACCAATCCGACCCGCGGCCGCGCGGATCGGCAAAGACCGACCCACGGTGGCGCTGGTCGGCCAAGTCCGACCCGAGGCGGCACGGGTCGGCCAAGTCCGACCCGTGGCGGCACGGGTCGGACCGAGCCAACCCGCACCCCCCGCGGGTCAGCGGTGTGTTTTGCGTAGTTTTGACCATTGTTCGGTTTTTTGACGGTTTTCTCGGGATTTGTTTGTTCCTGAGCATCAAAACTGATCTGATATCATCCCCAAACGTTGTTAATCAGTTATTAACTAAAGATAAAGAAGAATCATTCATTCTCATCCAAATACCCATTTTCGAAGCTTATAAATACTAGCTCGGGTGCTCATTTCAAGAGGGGGATTAATTATCAAGACGAGGAGGTGCTGCCGGATTGAGGAGTCAAAGGAGAACGAATTTTAGCGAGGGTTGACAGATCTTGGCGAGTTCTTCGGCATAAAGAAGGAGAGTTCGAGAGATCTGATGCCCGTTTCCCCTAGTTCCTTGAGATCAGGCTTGGTCTTGATCTCAAGAAGAGTGCTGATTTCGCTTGGTCAACCTCAGATCTTCAAATCAAACACTACTTCGGTGAAGGCGAAGCTCTGTCGAATTTTTCATCAACCGGATCCAGATCAAAGGTGGTCCATGGATATCAAAATCCCCGGCACAGGCAAAGATCCCACGCAAAGCAGCGGGTGATAAACGTCCTCTGCGTTTTGTTTGAATGAGGATTGTATCTTTTATTTTTATTGTGTAAAGGTCTTATAAAAAGACCAATCTTTTTGAACTTATTGTAACGATCAAAGTTTTAATGAGTTATACAATAAAAAAAATAATTTTTGACGAAAACAAACTGGCGAACACAGTGGGAGCCAACGGTCTCGCTGCCGAGGCCGTCGTGTCGCAACCGATGATTAAGATCCTGGTTGAAGAGATGGTCGAATACGAGTTTGACCAATAGAAGTATGAAGAATACTTCTCATCCTCCTCCGCCAGATCCTCCGCTTCTCACAAGCGTAGGAAGATCAACGCCCCAGTTGCTGTGGTAGCTGAACCTTACAACACCCTTCCGGCCTCTAATGAGTCCGGATCTGCAGATCTGAACTCCTCCTTAATCAAGGAGTTGAGTACAGAAGGCGCGCCCACTTTATCGAAGAGATCTCGCCAAAGGTAGCGTCAACGCCTTGCACGCCAACTCATTAGGGCTTTGGAGTCAATTGACGGGATCCATTACGAGGCGGATCTGAAAATTAGGCAACGCCAAGCGTCCCAACAGTGGACAAATGCTCTCTCCTCCAATTCACCAACAAGTGAATGAGTACAAGTCAAAAGGACCCGTTCAACTCTTGAAGAGCTGATCAAAAAGCGCCGCGCACTGCTTGGGCATGCGCGAATTCTTGCACGAGAGGCCAAGAAGTTGCAGAAGGAAGAAGTGGAAGAGAAGCCACAAAAACTGCACAAAGTTTGGAGGCCATAGTCCAAGACGGCAGTTGAAAAGATTGAAAAACACGAGTCGCTCAAATCTGACCCGCTGGCATGCGGGTCACTCAAATCCGACCCGCCAATTCACAGGTCACTCGAATCCGACCCGCCAATTCGCAGGTCACTCGAATCCGACCCGCCAATTTGCAGGTCACCCAAATCCGACCCTCCAAGCTGCAGGTCACTCGAATCCGACCCGCCAATTCGTAGGTCACCTAGATCCGACCCTCCTGCTCGCGGGTCACCCAAATCCGACCCTCCAAGCCGCGGGTCACCTAAATCCGACCCTCCGACCCGCGGGTCACCCAAATCTGACCCGCGCCAGAGTTAAGGCAGAAGATGTTCTACGCCTATTTCTTTGATCCCTTTGAGTTCCGCATCTCCGGTGGAGCTCCGCAACAGCGTAGACTTGTCCCGTTTCAAGATGAGGATGGCGGATTGTCTGGGTCCTTTGCATAAGGAACAAGACAAGGTTGCGATCAAAGAAAGCTTGGGTCTGGTGACTGAACCCCGAGAAATTACTCGAGCTGGGGGTCGCACATGGAAAACTTCTGTAATTGACCGCCTCGGATGGCAAATTAAACTCCAAGAGCCCGTCAAGAGTTCACGCTCACAAATGCGTGACTCTAAACGCGTGACTCTTGAGAACGATAATAAAACGACAAACCCCCTGAAAGAAACATATTCATCTGACGATGATAACATTATACCTGGGGAGTTATGCCAACACATGATAGGTTGTTCCGATCATCTGACCGATGAGTTGTACTATCGGGCTGGGGGTACGAACAAGTCTCGGAAGAGAAATACCCGGAACACGGAGTCTCACTGCCCGTGCGCCAAGTTAATCAGGGCAGTATTATCAGCGTGTAGCTGCCCCAAGACCGCTCCACAGAGGGTCTCGGTATTTGAGAGGATCTCCAACAGAAAGGCTAAGTCCAAACCAAAGCATCTCCGTAAGAAACGATTGGTCGTTCAAGGTGACGAACCCCCAAAAGTTACCATCAATATGGTTGATAAGGGAAAATCGATTCGACCTTCTAGCTCTGACCCGCTTATATTGCATCGTCTAACCCGGTTACGATCAGGAACTATTAGAAAAAAGGATTATCAGAGAATGCAGAGGGGATTATCTTCGGATGATAAAGTATCAGATGCCAACTCTGCAGTCGCTTCTGACAAAATGGTGTCCAGTCCAGGACAATCCCATGAGGCCTTCATGATCAACACCGAGCAAATCACCAAAATTCTCGAGGATGCTCTAATCAAGCAGAAAGAGGCATTCAAGATTGAAATGGAAATGGCTATGCAGCGGATGAAGGAAGAGCATGACCGACAGATTCGGGTTCTTTCCAATCAAATTGGCGAATCCAGCCGTCGCAACACTGCTAACCAAGCAGGTAGCAATTCAAATATGGATGAACTACTCAATGCTGAGAACCCTCCCGTTGATCAGAACACTGGGGGTAGTCCTACTGAAGATAATAACACCGGGGGTGGTCTCGCTAATGATGACAACACCGGGGGTGGCCCCGTTGTTCCTCTCACAAATCGTCCGAAGCATGATACAGACGAGGACGAAAAGATGAAGGATCTCGAGAGAAAAGTCAACGCTCTGATGTTTGCTCAAGAGGTGAAAAGGACCGACATTCCATGCCCCTATCCATGAGAGTGGGATTCAATAGCATACCCGGCGAAGTTTAACCTGATTAACTTCATGCCGTTTGACGGGAAGGGTTCGCCCATGCAACATCTGATCTACTTCAAGTTCCACTTGGGTATGATCTCAGGCAATGAAGCCTTGATGGGTCGGTCATTCGTTAGCACCCTTCGTGGGGCCGCCTTTGATTGGTACCGCAGTCTTAATTCCAAAAGTATCAATAATTGGGAAGACCTGGAGAGCTTATTCCTCGCTCATTTCTTTGATGATGATGCCGAGGTGTCAATCAGGAAACTCTTCAATAAGAAGCAAGAGGACGACGAGACGGTCGACGATTTCGTCAAACGCTTCCGGAATAAGGTGATGAACTGCTAAGATCCAATCACAGAGGACTTCATCCTTCAAACCTGTCACAACAACCTCTCATTGGATGTGTTGGAAATTATAGGAGTAGCGCCATCCAACACCTGGAAAGAGTTGAGGATGCTCGGAGAGCAGGCCGAACGTTTTCTCAAAAGAAAGAAAGCCGAAAGAAACCAACCGACAGCTAACCTTCCGAACTCAAACTTCGCTTCCCGTGGTAAGGGCAAGACACCTGCAGCTGCTGTTAATGCTAATCAAACGTCACAATGATAATCTCGGAGACAGCAAAACACTTCGGATTAAGGACTCCAAAACGAGTACTCTTTCAAGGACGAAGATGTTCCAGCCATCTTCGAATCCCTCCTTGAAAATAACAAGATCAAGCTACCACCTATCACAAATCAGGAGGAAGCTGATAACACTGCGGATCCAAAGTACTGTGCGTACCACAGGAGGGTCCTTCATCCCACTAAGGATTGCTTTGCTCTCAAAAATAGCATCCAAACCTTGGTTGAAGCCGGCGTCATAACGCTGGGATAAGCCGAATGAGAATGGTAATACTTCGACAAGTATAAGAGGATAAACTGCTCCTTCTGATACTCCAATAGGTATATGAGTCTAAACTATTTCCTACCGTTGACGGGAAGTTCCTAGAGAATTTTTATATGTAATATTTTTAAGGATAACCCGATCATGTAACTGAGTACAATATCGGACCTAGTTCCGCAAAGGAAGCTGGGGGTAGATGATTCATGTAACGGGAAGTTCCCGGAAGAATGCTACATGTAATTTTCTTAGGGATAACCCGATCGTTATGAACAAAGTGATAAACACTAAACCCCCACTGTGATTTCCGAACACTCTTTTGCTGAGGTGAGATTCGATCACTTTGTTAGATCAATCTTCCCTCACAAAACTCCCATTGGTGTTTGACGACTCACAGTCTTCCACCACAGAATCCCCCACCAATCAGACTAATTGATGGTAGGACCACTAAAAAATTCCTTTCGGTTAAATCCACTCAAACTTTCGATGTATCTGTGCACTCAACATCCTCGTTGTTAGAGTTCGGATATGGTGCTCTGAATTTTATTATCCTGATTGTTGACGATTGTCAAACCCCTTCATGTTAAGTCCTTATCACTTGACACCAAGAATCCCTACCGAGTGATTTGTACAAGTCAACACTCCCACTGTGATTTGTACTCCTACTCCCACTGTCCACTTGGTCAAACCTTCCTACAGTTAGGGCCACAGCTAAAATCCCCTTTCGATTCCTCCAATGAACTAGAGGCCCACAAATCGAGCGATCAAACCTTCCTACAGTTAGGATCGTCTCAAACCTCCCATTCGGTCAAACCTTCCTATAGTTAGGGCCACAACTAAAATCCCCTCTCGATTCCTCCAATGAACGAGAGGTCCACTTTCAAATCGAGTGATCAAACCTTCCTACAGTTAGGATCACCTCAAACTCTCGCTTGGTCAAACCTTCCTACAGTTAGAGCCAAAATCATAATTCACCCTCGATAAACGAAAAACCCACCTTTAGTTCGATAATCAAACCTTCCGACAGTTAGGATTATCCGATTTGTTTCGATTCTCGGAGTGGAGATCCCACTCTTAGTTTCACTCTTCAGATTCTTGAGGTGAAGATTCCACTTCGAGTCTCCTTTTTTGTGACTGGAGATAGAATATAAAATTCTTCCTCTTTAGCTTTGGGAGATAGAATATAAAATTCTTCCTCTCCCGTATCGGGCTTGTCTTTGCCCCAAGAGAAGACACCACTTTTTCAACTCCCAAAATCCGTGCCTTACACGCGCGTGGAATTTTATCCCGAATCCTAAACAGGGAGGAGTCAACACCTAATACGTGTTGCCGGTTTAGTCTTTCACCGATTGAAAAAGACACCAAAATTCAAGTCCGGGGAATTTTATCCCGAATCCTGGGATAAGTCAGCGCCTAACACGTGCTGCCGGTTAGTCTTTTACCGTAAAAAGGATAAAAGTCCACATATTCGATATTGTGGAAGGTTGTTATTAATAACACCAAAATCCGTACCTCACACGCACAGGGAATTTTATCCCGAATCTTAAGTAGGGATAAGTCAGCGCCTAACACGCGCTGCCGGTCAGTCTTGTAACCGTAAAAAGAACAAAAACCCACATATTCGATATTGTGGCAGGTTGTTATTCATAACGTCAAAATCCGTGCTTCACACGCACTGGAAATTTTATCCCGAATCTTGAGCAGGGATAAGTCAATGCCTAACATGCGTTGCCGGTTAGTTCTTAACCGTAAAAAGAACAAAAGCCCACATATTCGACATTGTGGCAGGTTGTTATTCATAACACCAAAATCCGTGCTTCACACGTATGGGGAACTTCATCCCGAAGCCTAAGGAGGGATAAGTCAACGCCTAATACGCGTTGCCGGTTTAGTCTTTCACCGATTGAAGAAGACACCAAAATCAAGTCTGGGGACTTTTATCCTGAAGCCTAAGTAGGAATAAAACAGCGCCTAACACACATTGCCGGATAGTCTATTCCCGTAAGAAAGATGAAGCCTACGTATTCAATATCGTAGCACTAAGAGAGTTAACTCTCTTAGCACAACGTCACATGCGGAACGGACTTAAACAATCCGCATGCAAGCCCGATTCAAACGGTAATCGGTAAAGGCACGTCAAATCCGTTGAAGGCTGAGGAGTTGCCAAAAATCCTAAGTCAGCGTCTAACACGCGTTGCCGGATAGTCTATTCCCGTAAGAAAGATGAAGCCTACGTATTCAATACCGTAGCACTAAGAGAGTTAACTCTTTTAGCACAACGTCACATGCAGAACGGACTTAAACAATCCGCATGCAAGCCCGATTCAAACAGTAATCAGTAAAGGCACGTCAAATCCGTTTAAAGCTGAGGATTTGTCAAAAATCCTGAGTCAGCGTCTAACATGCGTTGCCGGGTAGTCTATTCCCGTGAGAAAGACGAAGTCTACGTATTCAATATCATAGCACTAAAAGATTTAACTCTTATAGCATAACGTCACGTGCAGAACGGATTTGAATAATCTGCATGCTAGCCCGACTCAAACGGTAGTCGGTAAAGGCTAATCAAACTCGTTGATGGCTGAGAATTTGCCAAAAATTCTATAAATGTGAGTCATTGACGCACCAACTCTGATAGCTGGTCTCGTAACTTGAGCATCCAATAACATCAAGATAAGATCCACACATGCAGATAAATCAGCTTTAACAGTTGGTCCTGCAGCCCCAACATTTGGGACCGCCACGCTCCAATGCCTTAAGAGCTTAAATTGTGTAGACTCCAGCAAACATACGAGTATAAACTATGTTAACGCCGATCAACGCGTTACGACAAAAGTCAACGCCGCACAACGCGTTACAGTAAAGGTCAATGCCGGTCAACGCATCAGCAATTTCGCCAAAATAAGGCAAAAAATGACTCCAAGGATTTTAATTACAATCAGATATGAATTCCTGACGGAGATGATCAATTCAAAGTCAACTCAATAGCACGAGCTAAGTTCAGAAACTTACACACCAATCTCAGTTTAAGATTTCGATAACGGTCAGACGATAAACGCAGCGCCGGAAGAACTTCATCTATTTGACGAAACAATGAATAGATTGAAGGCTGAAGAAGTTAAGAATTGAGGTAGTTCAAGGTCACCCTATGAAATTGAGGAGATGGTCTATCTTATCAAAAGCATTCCAGACTCCTCTATAAAAGAATGAGTCTGAAATACTTTGGAGGGGGTATCTGTAGGTGTCTAAAAATGCCTATGGGTGTCCGCACACAGCTCGAGACGGAGAGAAGACAATGAATGTCATTATCCGAGTTTAAGAGGATTATCTGACGCCCACAAGCGCCTAAAGCAAAACGGCGAACCGAGTGGCCTGCATGCTTATCAATCAGCTCGTGTGTGTCGGTCAACACGAGCGCGTCAATCAGCTCGCGCGCATCAATCAACATGCACCCAACGATCAGCTCGCGCCCTCGACAATCAGTCCACGTGCGTTGCTCATCTCACGTGCATCAAGTCAATCCGCTCGCACGTGTCAATCAGCTCGCGCGCGTCGGTCAGATCGCGCACGTCGGTCAACTCACGCGTGTCGGTCAACTCACGCGCGTCGGTCAACTCGCGCGCGTCGGTCAACTCGCACGGAGGTACAAGTCAACAAGACTATCAATTACGTAAAACGGTGGAGAATACAAGTCCCATAAAAACCGGAAAATACCAAAGGACTCAGCGAAAACACCAAAGGACCGAGCCGACCCGCGCCCCCCGCGGGTCAGCGATGTGTTTTGCGTAGTTTTGACCCATGTTCGGTTTTTGACGGTTTTCTCGGGATTTGTTCGTTCCTGAGCATCAAAACTGATCTGATATCATCCCCAAACATTGTTAATCAGTTATTAACTAAAGATTAAGAGGAATCATTCATTCTCATCCAAATACCCACTTCCGAAGATTATAAATACGAGCTCGGGTGCTCATTTCAAGAGGGGGATTAATTATCAAGACAAGGAGGTGCTGCCGGATTGAGGAGTCAAAGGAGCACGAATTTCAATGAGGGTTGACAGATCTTGGCGAGTTCTTCGGCATAAAGAAGGAGAGTTCGAGAGGTCCGACGCCCGTTTCCCCTAGTTCCTTGAGATCGGGCTTGGTCTTGATCTCGAGAAGAGTACTGATTTCGCTTGGTCGATCTCAGTGCTTCAAACCAAACACTACTTCGGTGAAGGCGAAGCTCTACCGAATTTTCCATCAACCGGATCCAGATCAAAGGCGGTCCAAGGATATCAAAATCCCCGGCACATGCAAAGATCCCACGCAAAGTAGCGGGTGATAAACATCCTCTACGTTTTGTTTGAGCGAGGATTGTATCTTCTATTTTCATTGTGTAAAGGTCTTATAAAAAAACCGATCTTTTTAAACTTATTGTAACGATCGAAGTTGTAATGAGTTATGTAATAAAGAAAATAATTTTTGACGAAAACACCCAGCTATCCGACAACTGCGATAGTATTAGTAGGGTTTGCACTTCATCATCAAACTTGATGTCAACTAAGATGAGTTGATCAACAATCATGTTGAACTCACTGAGATGCAACATGAAGGAATATCCTTCTATCATCTTGAGGTTGAAGAGTGTCCTAACGAGATGTACTTTATTTGTGGCTGGCAATTGCTCGTACATCTTTGCGAGCGCTTTCATAAGCCCAACCGTCTTCTTCTCTTTCAATATGTTATGGGTGACTTACTTTGCGAGCGATAACCGGATCTTCCCCAGAGCCTTTCAATCTAGTATTTCCCAGTCCTTGTCTGTCTCCTCCTTCTTCTTGTCCTTCATTTTACCCATCAACAGACGATAAAGATCATTCTGGTACAGATAGTCCTCCATCTGCGACTTCCAGTAGGCGAAGTCTGATCCGTCAAACTTCTCAATCTTCGATTTTCCTTCTTCTGCCATTGCTCTCACACAAATATTCACCGAACCTTATGCTCTGATACCAATTGTTGGGATTATTCTATTGACAACATGTCTAAAACCTCTATGCAACGTGCCCTTCGAATCTTGTGACGAACTAATAGCAAGCAAGAAATCACAGTGAAAATGAAAGATGCAAGAAAAAAACAAGTAAAGAAGAGAACACCAAACTTTAACGAGGTTCAGCAATCATGCCTACGTCCTCAAGAGCCACACCAGAATTTCTTTTGATTATTGATGAAGATTACAAAGCTTGTAAATGACTACCCCCCTCTCTCTCTCTCTCTCTCTCTCTCTCTCTGAGATCTCTTTTCCAAAGTACTCAAAAACATCTCTAACAAAGACGCTCATACTATGAATAGCCTCACACAGTTCTAATATAAAAAACTCTAAAACCAAAACGGACTAGAAATCTGTTTGTATCCGTATCTGCTATTGGTCGACCGATAGCTCTGCATCGGTCGACTAACCAGAGCAGATTTTCCCTGTCAATTCTTGCTGATACCTATCGGTCGATTGATTATTCGTATTAGTCGACCGACCAAAGCTATTCCTGTAAATACTTTTCTGACGGTCGAATCGGTCGACTGATGCATCTTTATCAGTCTACTGATCGGTCTCTTCCTGCTATGTGCATGATTGTTCCCAGGTTTGGGCCTACACCCCAAAACCAACATCAATCACCTCGTGATGTAGAAGCTCTAACAAACCCGTTTTCGAACTAAAGAGTAGCAATTTGCTGTAGAAATAGATTACAAGATCAAAGACATGAGTTTCACGTGTTTCGATAATCACCTACATCCATAGAGAGAGATTTTGCTTTATATTAGATTATAAGATACTATCTATTGTTGTGTTCTTAAAAGAGCCCATGAGAAAATCATTCTCAATCTCAGCAAAATATCTCTCAAAACCCAAGACTTTTTCTTAGTTTCTCTCTACTTTGTCTATTATAATATACACCTCTGCTTGGTTTTTTGCCCTCCCTTTCAAACCCTAGACTTTGAAGAGTCTATTTATAGCCCCGCATATAGATACATAACCAAATACAAGACTATTTCCCAAACAAAAAAGAAAAAAGAATCTAATGTATTATGTTATATGGATGTCGGCATGTTACCCAGGGAGTTGAAAAAAAAGGTACTGCAGTTGTGTTGGCCAATAAGATTTAATGACCTCTGTGTAATAAATACTTTGTGTTCCAGCTATTAAACCTCAACGTGGTGCCATCCTGTTGGCCAAACTATAGAGAAGCTAATCACCGGCTTCAGTTAATTCTACGTGTAGGAATGAAATTTTCTTGACTTGCTTGGCTTACCTTTTCCCCTCGAGAGAGGAAAGCAAAAGAAACGAAGTGACGAACTTGTTTCTTAGTCATACGTTTGTGCTAGCTTTAAATTTATCGGCTCTTCTACCAGCAAATAAATCTGTAGCTGTTGGTGTCACCCTCTAATGATCTCCAGTTGGGCTGTCGATGGTGCCCACAGTTACGGCCTAAAGAAGCCACAAATCTTCATCAGTGTCGCCATCGCATCCGAATTCAGATGATGTCGATTTGTGCCGTAGCAACAATGAGTGGCATAAATCCGGAGGAAATAATTCCCTTTCCCCCTGTTAACATTCTTCTATATTCCACGTGAGTTTTTCCTTCTTTTTTTTTTCTTTTTTCTTTTTTTTCTTTTGCAAACCATTCTAAAAAGGTTATATTTTGACCACAATTGCGGGTTATCTGGAACATTGCGGACAAATTTTCAAAACCAACCCCTTTTACGTTTTAATTGCAAAAAACGACCTGTTTCCAATTTATTTAGAAAAACCGACCTGGTTTCAGCACTGTCGCTGAAACCAGGTCGGTTTTTCTAAAAAACTTTACGAAACTTCACGGGAGTTCAACTCCCGTGAAGTTTACTACGGTTTTAATCTTCACGGGAGTTGAACTCCCGTGCAGATTATTTTGCTCAATAAACTCCACGGGAGTTCAACTCCCGTGGAGTTGCGTGCTAAAACCCCCAGAGACTAACTCGCTGGGAAATTAGCCTGCAGATTCACGGGATTTCAACTCCCGTGAAGCTGCAGGCCAGATTTTCCAGCGAGTTGCTCGCTATAAAATCGGGCCTGCAGCTTCACGGGAGTTGAAATCCCGTGAAGCTGCGGCCTATATATTCGGACGCGACAGACCCCTCCCCATCTCAGTTCTCTCTCCCCGCAACCGCCCCCAAACCCTAGGTTCTCTCTCGTCCCAACCGCCGCCGTCCACGTGAGTTCCGACCGCAGCCCCCCAAATCCAACCGCCGGAACCCTAATCTAACCGCCGGAACCCCTTTCCGACCGCCGGCACCTCATTCCGACTGTCGGAACCGCCGTCGTCTCCGGATTTCGACAAATTGAGGGTAAATTCTTCTCAAAATTAGATTTTCTCTTAATTTCTTGTATTTTCTCGCTATTTAATGGTGATTACATGTAAAAAATTATATTTTAGAATTTAATTGTGAATTTTTTATGAATTATGTGAAGAAAACTTAAATAATTTTGTCGATTTAGAGGGTAAATTATCAATAATGTAAAAAATAGTGTTACTACATATGTATGACATCTAATTGATTTTAAAAAAATAGTGTTATCAATAATTTTGTCGATTTTAGAATTTCATTGTGAATAAGTTATGAAATTATAAAAAATCTAAAAATTAGTGTTATATGACATCAATTAGATTTGAGAATTTAATTGTGAATTTTATGAATTATGTGAAGAAAACTTAAATTATTTTGTCGATTTAGAGGATAAATGATCAATAATGTAAAAAATAGTGTTACTACATATGTATGATATCGGTATATGAATTTGGAAAAAATTATGATTCCCTAAAATTGATATAGGATTTAATTGTAAGTAACAATAAATTTTTAAAGTCTTTTCGTGTAATATTGATCTTGAATGTTTTACTCTTCAGAGGTAATGATGGACGATCGAATCGTAATTTTGTGTTCGTATGATGGGAAGATTAAATACCTCGAAAATAATATGCCCGTTTATGAAGGAGGTACGACGAGACCATTGTTTATAACAAAATCGTGTACTTTCGATGAGTTGGTTAATGAATTGCACAAACATACATTAACCAACTCACGTGAGTATCACCTTAATGTTATTTGCAATTATCCTGTTGTGGAGAACAGGACAAGTGGCATTTAAATATCAAGTGACTACGGTATGAGTCTCATTGGAGTCTTACATGACGAGAAGCGTTCGATTGAATTGTTCATTGAAAAACATCAAAGGAATTTGGGCAAATCGTTGAATTATGACGGAATGTATTCCCGCATATTGGAGGACCCTGATGTTGATTCCGTTGGCTTTTTATCTCCTCAACAAGATGAAGGTTGGACACAATCACAATATATGAGCGGTCCTTCGCTTGTGGGCACTTCGAATGCGGTCGATACTAACACGGGAGTTCAAGAAGATAATGCAAGTGTTGAATCTGAGAATGATGATGAAGAGGAGGGCTTACAAATTAATAGCATGACCTTGATAGATCATGATGAAGGGGACAACCACGACATTGACGGGTGTTATGCTAATAATGAGTATGTTGTCTTAGAGGATCCGCCACCTGATGAACTTCAAGGAGAAGAATGGATCGATAACTCCGTGATGGAAAGTGTTCCTATTGACACTAATAGCGGTCATGATACACAGGGCGAGGACTTCTCATTCGTGAAGGGAGATCTATATGAGAGCAAGGAGAAATTAATCCATGCGCTTCGCTTGTATGCCATTGCAAAAAATGTCAAGTTTAGGCCAACAAAAAATAATACTACAAGCTATAATGCGGTTTGTTTCTATCGCAAAGATGGCGATGATGAAGATATTGGTGGACACCACGACGGCAATGCGAAATGTCCGTGGAAGCTTAATTCACGCTCCGGTGTAAGAGTAGGCGGGCAATTCAAAATCACGGTATACAACGGACTCCACACTTGTAGCAATCCTCGATTAGAGATGAATGACAAGAATGCATCCTCTTCCTTCATATATCGATTGATTTTACCGCATCTGAGGGAGGATCTTGATCTAAGGCCAAAAGATATTCGTCTTCTAGTGCAAAAAGCCACCAACTTAGATGTATCATATCACAAGTGTTGGAATGCTAGGAGGAAGGTGATGATAAAAATATTCGGTGATTGGAATAAATCGTATGAGATCTTACCTTATTATCTTGAAGCACTCAAAAGAGAAAATCCAGGAACTGTCTACGAAGTATCTTCGGACCCCGTTGATGGCGGAGAACGGCGGTTCACCGGTGTATTTTAGGTATTTGGGCCATGTATTGAGGGGTTTCGATATTGTCGTCCTATTCTTAGCATTGATGGCACCCACTTATACAGCAAGTACAAAGGCGTTTTGCTTGTTGCCACCGGAGTTGATGCGGATGGCGGTTTGTTTCCTTTGGCATTTGCAGTGGTTGATATTAAAAACACAGAGAATTGGGCGTGGTTTTTTTGCATGCATTATATATCATATCCCTAGTGTGGGTGCGCGGCCGATTACATTCATATCTGATAGGATGAAAGGAATTCCAAGAGCACTCCAACGTCATTTCCCGTCACCACATGCACATCGTTATTGCTTGTGACATATTAGGGACAACTTTAAGAAGAAATTTGGAAACGGTCAGGTTCAAGATCTTCTTTGGCAAGGCGGCTGTGCAACAGAAAAATTAGTTTATGACCAAATACGTGAGAGGATTAAGTTTATCTCCCGAGCTGCACATAATTGGATCGAAACTAGTTTGGGACCACATAATATTGATAAGTGGGCTTTATGTGAAGATGTCGGGAGACCATTCTGTATGATGACTACGAACGCTTCAGAGAGTTTCAATGGCGTGCTCAGGGGAGCACGCGGTATGTCAATACAGTCACTAGTTGCTAAAATATTCTACAGACTTAATAACTTCTTTCTACAACGTCGCGAACTTGGTGAAAATATCCGCTCGGAGCTCACACCGAAAAATGATGAAAATGTTAGCGGCTCAGATTGTACAAGCTCGATCCTTTCATGTCGTAAGATATAGTTTTAATGAATGGGAGGTCATTGAGGGAATATCACATAGAGAAAATCGCTCTTACAAAGTTAACATGTTAGTGGATCACTCATGTACGTGCACTTGCAACGTACCACAATTACAATGGATTCCTTGTTCACATGTTGTCGCGACTTGTTCTGATCTACAAGGTGGTGCGAGAATTTCACACTATGAGTTCGTCGAGGCTTGGTATTCTACTTACAACTATCGACAAACATACAAATGTTAGACCCTAGAGGGGGGGGGGGGGTGATTAGGGTCTTATGCTAATCTAATCCGATTAAATGCCAATAAAAATTAATTAACAAGTTATCCTAGCAAGTATGAAATATAACAAGTTATATGAACTAGGATAATCAATATGAACAACAAGATATATCCTAACAAAGAGATATAGGCAATGTATGTGCAAGGATATAAAACTAACACAATGTGATATATCCTACAAAAGAGATATACAATATGATATATGCAAGGATATGTAAACTAACACAAGGGTAAACAATATGAACTAGGTAGTGGATGAAATAAATGAGCAATGCACAATTGGCGATATAAGATAAGTGCAAAAGCAAATGCGCCAATGACAAACTCAAACACACTCAAATGATCACGGAGTTCGGACCTTCCGTCCTACGTCTCCGCTCCCCACTACTGGGGAGAAATCCACTATCACAATCCGGTTTGGAAACTGGAACTTCTACACACTTGGTTTATAAGTTCACCGAAAACTCTCACACAACAAACACTATGCAATCACACTCTACACCCACACAAGTGTTGGACCTAGCCGTGTCTCCCTCAAGTGCTCGGTTACAACCTCTCCCTAGGTTCGTCAACCGACGTCACTCCTCTTGGAACGATCTCCGACTCTCACCACACACTCCTCACTCGGTGTACAAGTGTATTACAAAGTGAATCTCACAATAGAGCACAATATAACAAATGATTGTTCTCTAATATGGATGAGAACACAATAAAAGCTCACACTCAAAGTTATAACTCTCACCAACCCAAATATGTTATGAATGTAAATACAATAAGCTCAAATTGGTGTGTGTAACAATGAGATAAAATCAAATCTAAACTCAATATAAAACTAGCTTTAATAGAAATGATAATTAACAAATAATCAATAAATAAAAGCTAGAGTAGAGTTTAGAAAACTTCTCAATAGATCAAGATGGAGAGATGAAGATTTGAGCCCAAACAAGAAGATGATCTCCTCCACTTGTGAAAACAATCTTCAAACCAAACAAACTCTTGAAACAAACTTAAAAACTCTTCAGCAAACTTGTAAAACTCTTTTTAAAACTTTCTTAAACATCCATGAGAAACAATAAAAGTTGAGGGCTTTTTATAGCCTCTTAAACCAGCCACAAACCCCCAAAAACCAAAAATATCAAAAACTAGCCGTTACTAGCCGTTATAGGCTGAAAAGACCAAAATACCCCAAAATCCAGCATTCTGGAAATTTACGTATATGACTTTGTAAAATCAAGTAAAAATAGTAAAACAGATCAAAAAATTATGAAATTTGTGAAAAGGTTCTAGACGTGTAGAATAACATGTTAGAGAAAGAAGTTCTGCAAAAGAATTTTCCAGTTGAGAGAAATAAATGTTTGAACACAGATTTACAGTTTCTGAAAAACTGCTGACATACACGATTTTGTAAAATCAATTGGGCACAGTAAATCAACTCCAAAAATAGTAAAATTTTGAGAGAAGTTTTTAAACATGTAGATAAACATGTCAAAGAAAGAATTTATTGAATACTACCTCCCATTTATGAAAACTCATCTGTTTTGTAAAACATGCACGAACATGTGCACGAACAAAAACATGATTTTGTAAATTCCATTAAACATAACAAATCAATTCTAAACTTGATGAAACTTCGCGAAATGTTTATAAACATGAAAAAAAAACATGTTAGAAAAAGAATTTCTCAAATTGAATTTTCATTTGTGAAAACTCATGTATTTTGGAAGTGTGTCCAAAGCATGAAAACCCAAAACCATGCATGTATATATATAACTATATATACATAGAAACCAAATACGTGTGTGTATATGATATTGAGCTTAAGGTATTTAACACACATAATATAAAACCTAAACTAAGTTACCCAAGCTAGATCTTGATCTTCAATAAGCTCTTCTTGGTAATCTCACGGATGAAGCTTGAACTTGATCTTTAACTTTGAATTGTAAGGCTTCACTCCACTATTCCTCTAATCTCCATTGGATATGATCGTTGAAGCTCTATTCCATCCATCCTCTAACTCATTGTTTGTCTATAATAAATACGAAAACACAAACACTAGACAAACAACATTACAAATAAATTGTTTGTTAAACATCATCAAAACAAGAAGGCCAACAACAAAGAGTGTTTTCGTCCACCATATGATAGTCGATATTGGACACAAGACGGGCCACTGATAGGGTGCGTGCTTTTTCCTGCTGCGAGCAAGACTCTTGTACATGCACGATGGCTGCCATTGCTAGAGGATTTTGATGTATGCGGCGCACTGTCGTGGGGCAGTACAGTGTTGGCATACTTGTATCGAGAACTAAGTAGAGTATCCCTGATGCAGAATAAAGAATTCAAGGGATGCTGCACATTGATACAGATTTGGTCATGGGAGCACCTTCATATTGGACGCCCTACTTTACTTGTGCACTGTGACCTACAGGGGCAGTTTCCTTTGGCGTACAGGTATAATTGTACACACAAATTTTATTCACACTGAATTTGTACTTATATATTCTCTATTCTGCATATAGGTATAACGTGCGGTACGCTAAGTACCGATCAGCGACGCGACATCGTGAGTTTTATCGAAATGAGCTTGATGGCCTCCAACACAAATAGGTTAATATAAATCTCAAGTCGTTATGAATATTATAGTTTTGTTGTTGATACTGATAAATTTTTTATTTTATTTCAGTTCAAGTGGAGACCATATACACCGCTGGAGCTGGATATGCATTCTCTTGCACCCATATGCCGAGATAATCCCGACTTGTGGAGAGCCAGAGTTCCATTGATTTGTTGGGAGATCGTCGAGATGCATGTCCCTGACCGTGTGCTATGATAGTTTACGCTCTCTCAGCATGTGCCAGATCCTGTCGAGTAGATCTCTCGTCGACAGCGACCTACTTCGCACCATACCGACTGGGCCGTAGTCCGTGCGGCCTACATAGATAGGTGGGTTCACAGGTGGGATTTCATCCAGGATACGAGGCCCACAGCTATTAACTATACCGCGTATATGGGTTGGTATTGGGATATCACACGTAGATGGATCACACGTGACCCACAGCCCTTAGCTGGACACATGCCACGACCACCGACAAACAGTTATATCCCTAGTGGGATGAACGAGAGAGATTACGTAAGTTTCTAAGCTAAATTATAATATTTTTTTCTTGAGTTGGTACTTAATAAATTATTTACCTCACAGGTTCGTGCTTTTGATAGCATTGAGGCTGATATTGATGTGACCGTGCCTGAGATTCAGGATCAGGTGGCGTTAGGGCTCCTCGGCAGGATCAAGAAGACCATAGCACAGGTGTTTCATAAGACTCACGTCGACGAGTTCGCAGGCCGTGATGACAGGTCTCGATCATTTGGGCAAGCGTACACTCGGCGCCGACGACCACGTGATGATGGAACCGACACTTCGCATGCTGATGGAGCCGGCACTTCGCATGCTGATGAAGCCTGCACTTCGTAGCCTCATACATAACCGGATACTCAGATTGTCGAGGCTCATCAGCGCGAGGGGCGGGGAAGAGCGAGGGGGAGGGGGAAGAGAGGGAGAGGAAGGAGAGGAGCTATATTGGGTTGTATTTGAACTTATTTTGTTAAAATTTGTAACTTGTATGAATTTTCAAATACTATACTTTTATGGATCAATTATAGCTCGATATGTGATCTTTTTGCGTATTGTTTGATTCGTGCGTGTTTAAATAATATATATATTGCAGTAATTATTGTTAACAGGTAAATAGATGTATATATGAGTTAAATAGGTAGACGTATACAAAACATGCACAGCAGGCTGTGCATGTTTTGTAAAACCTACAACTTCACGGGAGTTGAAATCCCGTGAAGTTGCAGTCTAAATTTCCCAGAGAGCGATTCTCTGGGAAATTTGGCCTATAACTCCACGGGAGTTCAACTCGCGTGGAGTTTTAACATTACAACAAACTCCACGGGAGTTGAACTCCCGTGGAGTTTATTGAGCAAAATAATCTTCACGGGAGTTCAACTCCCGTGAAGATTAAAACTGTAGTAAACTTCACGGGAGTTGAACTCCCGTGAAGTTTCGTAAAGTTTTTTAGAAAAACCGACCTGGTTTCAGCGACAGTGCTGAAACCAGGTCGGTTTTTCTAAATAAATTCAAAACAGGTCGTTTTTTGCAATTAAAACGTAAAAGGGGTTGGTTTTGAAAATTTGTCCGGAACATGGCCTGTTTTTTGCCCCCGAGTTCAACCCACAGTGACATCGTGGTTCAAGCAATCAACCATGGGGGATGGTGGGTTTTCGGTTAAACCCGACCACTCTAACCGAGTAGGCAGATGACTACTTTGGGTCAAACTTTAATTAGATATCGGCACGGTGGTGAGAATGATGGATGAATGAAAGTTTGGATTGAAACACAGACAAAGTTTTATATTAAACAAAGTTTAGATTGGACGAAGTTTAAGTTTGACCTTGGGAGATATGGTCCAAACTAGAATTGATTTACTTGAAAAAAGGACCAGGTTCAATTTGGTCCAGTTTTAAAGGTTTGCTAAAACACATCTTGAAAATACAAATATAATCACTCTAGAAAGACATGATGGTTCATCACTCTAAGAACTCCACTTTAGAGATAAATAAGCACTAAATGAAACTCACCATAGTAACATTGAGCAAAAAGAAGAACGATGCTTCACTTAATTCATGAATCTGTTTTTGTCACCTCTATTAGACTATTAGAATATATAAACTTTAAATATCTCTTTAACCATTAGGATCACATTGATAACTTCAAAAAATTCGTAGAACTAACATTAGTAGAAATTAGACAATATGGACAATCCCATCAAGAATGCCTATAATCCCATCAGAAATGTGTATCCTTAACGGGATCCTGTCAAGGATATGTTGTAAGCAAATGTCCCATCAAGAATGTGAACATCCCTAATGGGAGGCCGTCGGTAATATGTACTAATGACGGGACTATTCCTGATGGCTAATGCAATCAACATTGTTCTACATCTCTGCCGCTAAGGATGTTATTTACATCCTTGACGGGAACCCTGTCGAGGATCTAAATAATTAGAAAAAAATTACCTATAATTTAAAATTTTCCTATACATTGTCAATAATAATAGTCAAAATTTCCTATGCCAAATATCCATAATTAATGTCATGCATACATCCAAGAGTGATATGGGTGTATCTTCTTCTTTGCTTTAGGAACTTAGCGATCCTTATGGGAGCTTGAGGATAGATGATCCTCATGGGAGCTTGAGGATAGATGATCCTCATGAGAGCTTGAGGATAAATGATTCTCATGGTAGCTTGAGAATAGAAGCGTGGGCGAAGTCGTCGGTAGCGGCAAAAACAATCCAAAACAGGAAAACGACGAAAATCAAGAAGCTGACTTGTAGATCATCTACTAATTCTCCTCGTAACATTCAAGCAGTTCTTTTTATTTCATGCCTCCATTACCTAAAGGCATGCTTGAACTGTTCCATGTATACTAATAAAAATTCCATCCTACATGATTGTCTTTGATGTTGAATATCTCTACAAATTAGTATAATATACAAAAAAATGTAACTCTAAATTAAGATTTACATGGTGCTTTTCCTGGCCCTAGAATAGTATAAGTGCACATAAATCTTCTTTGTCAATCTTCTTATCTCATTGTAGATCCTCTCACAGTTCTCCTCGTAACCTTCAAAGCAGTTCTTTTTTTATTTCATGCCTCCATTCCCTAAGGGCATGCTTGAACTGTTCCATGTATCCAAATAAAAACTCTCACCCTACATGATTGACTTTGATGTTGAAATGTCTCTACAAATTTTATATGTATATATGTGTGTGTGTGTGTGTGTATAT
>BQKN01065888.1:176741-215699 GCA_022839385.1 Asparagus kiusianus | reverse complement strand
CTCGAAAAAGAGAACATCAATGAAAACAGCAACTTTTACCGGAAACATCAACTGATATAAAATCATATACAAATGATCTATAAACTCAACTACAGGAGTCAAATAAAAGTACATATGTTCTCAACTCTCAAAATGAAATGTAAAAGAAAAAATCAACTAGAAACAAAAATTAAACATTTGTGGAGCATGAACCACTACAAATAACTAATGGCGACTATGCTAAAAGTTCGTCAACCTACGGCTCTCTAAAACTCTGCCCTGCTGTCTGAAAAGAAGTAAAAACCATAGTGTCAGAGAGCTAGCAAGATCATCTCCATCCGCCCTCAGGAGAAGGGCTACTAAGTATGATGGATGCTCTACCTATAAGTGCATAGTCTACCTAGATCATTTACCTTGTACTAAATGAGGTTAATACTTAGAAACCCACAACACAAGACTGATATGTCGAACGAAATAATCCAAATAAGAAAACCCTCATGTATATACCATATGTCTCAAATTATGAATCACTAAATATTAACTCCAAAACTAAGAATAAATGAATACAATAAAACAATACAGTAAATACCACATCAACCATCTCCAAAAATATCATATCAACTCCTCGTACTACCCATGGTGGGCAAAACATATACCAATACACTATCTCATGTAACTAAGTTGTGAAATACCTTCACAACGAATCATATCGAAAGATTATCAACTTTCACCAACCATAGGTTATCATCAAATTTATCAAATCGTCCTTCTCTAGAATTCTTCAACTCACCGCACCCCATGCGGACCATTAAGTAGATATTTCAACTCATCGCATAACCATCGGACCGGTAGATAGGTGTGTCAACTTCTGTGCATATCCAAACAGACCGATAAATAGGTGTGTCAACCTCTGCGCATATCCATACAGACCAATAAATAGGTATGTCAACCTCTGCGCATATCCATGCGGATCGATAAATAGGTTAAACGACCTTTGCGCACACTCGTGCAGACTAAAATAATATAAAGAAGTGAAGTCTGTCGTGATCTAATTTGCGGACTTGACTAAAGCACTTGGAGTGTAGTCCATCCGCAGTCTCATTGCAGGCGCCGACTAACCCCACCCAACAAATTGTAAATGTAATATACTATATAGCCATTACTTGTAACGAACGCAACTATTCGAGTATCCTAAATGATATAATCATACGTACTCAATCTCCATACGTGTACTCCTCAAATTGCGCGTGAATATCAGCTCACGACTTGTACAAAATGCTCACCAAATGAACCCACAAACAAAAGAAACAAGAAAAACAAAATAATGCCTGATCAGTCCACCGATCTGGAGCGTCGGTCGACTGATCGGTTGAAAACACTATGCCGACACCACCTTATCAGTCGAATGACTCACACAGTCAGTCGATTGATTAGGCCGATTCTGCCAGATCCAGCTTTTCGACTGTATTTCTTCAAAATTTGGATTTTTGTCAACTTATATGATCAAAACTTAATTCAAACTCATGAATAACATCAACAAGGGTTTATTTAACCAAGATAGATCACTTGTATGCATGGATCTAGGGTTTAGTAATCAAATTTGTCAAATTCTTATTTATTTTGACAAACTAATGCATATTAACCAAAGCTAAACTGTAATTAACATGTTAAAATAAAATCCTATGATCATGATCATGTGCTTAACAAATTACAAAAAAGAATTCTACTATTTATAGTTTGATTTAAGTTTTAAACATCATAACTTAAATTCTAACACATTAGATTAACTTTAAGCATGAGAATTATCATAATTAACACATAAAACTTGATTTTTAAACTAGGAAAAGGTTTGAACAGAGGTGATCTTACCTCAAATGTCATGTTGAATTCTGAAACACGTGCGTGCAAAATTCCTCTTTGCCAAGATTGCAAATCCCGCCTTCCTCTCGATAAACGCCTCAGGTAAACTCTAAAAAACTCACAGATTAAGGTTATGGTTTGAGAAGGAAGGTGGATGTTGATATCTCATGTAAAAGATCAGGGAAAGAGGTTCAAAATGAGTATAAATACTCACATACACAAGTGGGCACGAAGCCAAACAAAACCAACCCGACACAAACCTACACAAACTCAGGAAGCCCGTCGGTTGACTGACCGCTAGGCACCGGTCGACCGATCGGGTATTATCGATCAACCGATCTGCCTGGGCCAGTCGATCGACCAAAGCATAACCTGATCTAGAGCTTTTGCCTTTGTGCCTATTTGTGCATGCTTTACTCCTGTACTCTTATATACACACTTATATGTATTTAATTGATCTCAAGTCGATTATCATCATACTTAATCATCAATAAATAATCTTTATCCTAATATAATTCATTTATTATTATTTATCATAATATATCAAAAATAATAGGGTTTTACATTCACCCTCTTTTAAAAGAATTTTGTCCCCGAAATTCCACAATTGTATCTTAGAGATTAATAATACCAAAAAAGCACGTTGAGGGGATAATCCAGACAAGGAAACCCTCGCATATACATCTTGTACCATTAATCTCTAGATATGAAACACAAGCAATATTTACATCTAACTCTCTGGAATGCAAGTATTCCCACTTAATCCCTAACTAAGCGGAACTAGTACGTCGGGCGAAAAATCTAAATAAGGAACTACCAATGAGTTAATACTCCAATTCCAGCGTTAAATATAAATACAACCATATAGATTGTCATAACATATGAAATTCATAACTAATCATTTTATCTGCTCAAACAAGTGTGGGTAGTTGTGATGCATATCCTCTTCGCATTCCCAAGAAGCCTTCTCAGCCCCTTTCTAGTTCCATTGAACCTTGACTAAAGGAATAATCTTATTTCTAAGCTTCTTGTCCTCTCTAGAAAGAATGCAAACAAGGACCTCAATGGTTGTCAAATTTGACTGAATC
The DNA here is from genome assembly GCA_022839385.1 of Asparagus kiusianus. NCBI lineage: Eukaryota > Viridiplantae > Streptophyta > Magnoliopsida > Asparagales > Asparagaceae > Asparagus > Asparagus kiusianus. Next base: position 212,772 of record BQKN01065888.1, on the reverse strand, counting down.
TCAAATTCTGGTGCATTAATCACCCTCTGCTGCTCCTCGTCATACAAATACTTCTTGAGCATCAAAACATGAAATATATCGTGTACACCAAACATCAATGTAAAGATCTAGCCTATATGATATGGCTCCAACGCGCTCAACAATTCTGAATGGACCAACATACCTCGGGGAAAGTTTTCCCCGTCTGCCAAATCGCTAAACACTCTTCATAGGTGATACCTTCAACAACACAAAATCTCCAACCTGAAACTCTGAGGGTCATCATCCTCTTAACGGGTTCTCGAATCAATGCTACCTTCTCTATAGTCTGTCTCATGGGTTTTGGCCCAAGCAATAAACTGTCCTCCGCCTTTGTCCAACAAATCAGGGATCTACAAGGCCTCCCAGACAACGCCTCATACGATGCCATACCTATATTCAATTGATAACTGTTGTTATAAGGAAACACAATCAATGGGATATGATCTTCCCAGCTGCCCTGGAAATTGATGACGCATGACTAAAACATATCCTCCAACACTTGGTTCACTCTCTCCATTTGCCCATCTGTTTGCGGGTGGAAGACGCTGTTATATGATAGCTGGCTACCGAACAAATTCTGGAAGCTCTTCCAAAAGTGTGAAGTAAAAACTGAACTTCGATCTAACACGATCGTCTTTGAAACTCCATTCAATCGTACAATCTCCCAGATGAAAATCCTTACATAAGTCTTTATTGTGTATTTCGCCTTCACCGATAAGAAATGCACCGACTTTGTCAAGTGATCAACTATCATCCAAATGGAATCATTCCCCTTGTTCGACCTCGGCAAGCCCACAATAAAATCCATGGAAATATCTACCTACTTCCACTTAGGAATGGGTAAAGGCTGTAGGGTTCCCATGGGTCTCCGATGTTCCGCCTTTACTTACTGGTAGGTAAAGCACTTAACCACATACTCTACAATATCTCTACGCATGCTGCTCCACCAAAAATGTCTCTTCAGGTCCTTATACATTTTGATTGTGCCTAGATGTACTATGTACCTAGTACGATGTGCCTCATCAAATAAATCCTTCTTCAGTTGTGGATCATTTGACATGACTAACCGGCCCTTCATTCAAAGGCCTCCATCTACTCTAATTGTCCAATCAGCCTTGGGCTCTTTGGAAATCTCTCACTTTCGGGTTTGAACCCAAGAGTCTTCCAACTGAGCACAAACCACTCTATTAGCCCATGAAGTCTGTATGGCCAAAGCTCCTGAAAATGTACTACTCCTATCAATCTCTAGCCTAAAATCAAACTGGTTAAGGGTGTGAATATCTTGGTACAACGAGCACCTCAAAGCTGCAAGCCCGCGATGATGCTTCCTACTCGACGCGTCTACTACAACGTTCGCCTTCCCCAGATGATACTGAAGAACGAACTCATAATCTTTAACGAACTTGACCTATCGCCATTGCCTCTGGTTGAGTTCTTTCTAGGCGAAGAGATACTTCAGACTCTATTGATCTATGAACAGCTCAAACTGTACTCCATAGTGGTAATGCCTTTACGTCTTCAGTATAAAAACTACTACTGCTAACTCCAAGTCATGTTTAGGATAGTTCTGCTCATGAGTCCTCAACTACCTCGAAATGTAAGCTACTACTGTTTGGGTCTGCATTAAAATACCTCCTAGACCCAATAATGATGCATCCGTATAGACTACAAAAGTTTTATCACTACTCGAGATGATCAACACCAGTGCTGTAGTCAACTTAGTCTTTAATATCTCAAATACCTTTTGACACTCTGGTCCCAAAACAAACTGTACACCCTTCTTCGTAACGTGTGTCAGTAGCGTGGCGGTCTTCAAGAAGTCCTGGATGTACTTCCTGTAATAGCCAGCCAGACACAAGAAGCAACAAATCTCTGTAACGATCTTCGGTGGCTCCCAATCAAGTATGACCTCTACCTTAGCTGGATCTACAGCTATGCCCTCCTTGCTGAAAAAATGACCTAAATATCTAATCTCTGATAACCAAAACTCGCACTTGCTGAATTTAGTATATAACTGATGCCCCCACAAAGTCTACAATGCCAATTGTAGATGGTGCTCATGCTAGGCTTTCAGTCGTGAGTAGATTAGGATGTCATCAAATCCATGAATACTTGGTTTATCAAATCCATGAATACCGTGAGTGCAATGGTCAACCCAAATGGCATGACAAGAAGCTCGAAAGACCCATATCGAGTTAGAAAAATGGTCTTGGGAATATCAATCTCCTGAACTAGCAATTAATGATAACCAGAACGAAGATCAATCTTAGAGAAAACTACGCTTCCTGTAACTAGTCAAATAAGTCATCAATCCTCGATAGTGGATACTTATTCTAGATGGTGACCTTATTCAACTCTTAATAATCTATACATAAACACATATTGTTGTCCTTCTTCATCATGAAGAAGACCGGTGCTCCCTACAGAGAATGACTCTGGTGAATAAATCCCTGAGATAATAGCTCATCCACCTGAGTCTATAGCCCCCTCATCTCGGTAGACGCCATACGATAAAGTGCTCGGGATATCGGTGATGTGCCTTGCTACAACTCCATGCAAAACTCTACCTCTTTCACTGTAGGCAATCCTGGTATGTCCTGAAAGACATCCCGATACTCGGAGACTACTCATGTATCATTCACATCGGCACCCCGATCCCACATCACCGCCTCCTCGACGTAGGCCAAAAATGACTCTGCAAACTGGTTACCCCGTGAGGTTGCTACAATCATCTCAGATCCATTGAATGCTCGCAAGTTAATTGTCTTCACAAAATAGTGGATACTAACATGGTATGAAGATAACCAATCTATACTAAGAATCACGTCAAACTTGGACATACACAGAACAATCAAATCGACCATGAACTCAGACTCGTCTAAGTTGATAATGCATCCCCTACATATGCTCTTTAGAAGCGACACATCACATAGAGGGGTGAAAATTGATAAAGGAATATCTAGAGGCTGTGCAACTAGCTGGAGTCTAATTATAAAATCATAGGAGATAAAAGAATGTGAAGCGCTTGAATCGAAAAGAATATGGGCTGGAAAGGTATTCACAAGGAACATACCTTCCACCATGGCCCCACTCACACCATGGTCGCATGAAATGACTGTATAAACTCTGCCGGTAGCTGTAGGTTGCTAAGTTGTAGGCTCTGGAACGTATAGAACTATCTATCCTTACGGTACCTCCTGAATAGCTCGCACCTGCCCCCTCAATCCTTGAAACTATTGGCGTTTTCTCAATCCTCTATTGCTGGTCATAACCGCAGCCCTGCAGCTGCTGACCTTATCCATAACTCTACTGCTGCTGTCCATGCATATAGTTCTGTGGCTGCTGACCTTGGCCTCTTATCTATTGGCCTCCTGCTAGTGCACTACGATACTCTGTTGCCTTATGGCCAAACGTATGACAATGAAAACATGCACCTGGGAATCTGCGCTGTTGTGGCCTCCTATGATCCTGTTGTGGTCCCTTCTTATGGGGACCCCATTGATGTGAACCCTTGTCCTGCTAATGTGGTCCTACGGGTCATGAAAATGGCCTCTTTCCTTCCCTCTAGTCTGTCCTTCTTTATCACTCCCTTCTTTGCCCTTCTGGAATATAGCCATCTCTGTCTCCTGTGAGATGGCACTATCTGCAACCTCCCGCACTGAATGAAATCGTCTAGATACAAGATAATAGTGTAAACTCGGGTGAAGCCCCATCAAAAACATCTGAGCCTGATGCTCTCTAGTCTGCCACATGCCCACGAATCTGAGCAATCCCACAAATTTGCTCTTATACTCTGCTACTGACATATCTCCCTGCTCCAGCCGAGCTAACTCTAACTCCTTCCCGGCCTTTGCCGCTGCGGACACATACTCGTTATCAAAGAAGTAGACAAAATCCTCCTAAGTAATTGCCATCCGCTGCTCTGGGGTGCGGACACATACTCGTTATCAAAGAAGTAGACAAAATCCTCCTAAGTAATTGCCATCCGCTGCTCTGGGGTGAATCAAAGTCTATACCATCCTCCAGCGTCACCTTCGAGGCTAAAAGCTGCTAACCTCTACTTCTGCACAATGTCCACATTAAGCATATCTAAAATGTTCCCCACATCTTCCTTCCACTTGTGGGCTGTAAGAGAAACTAATGTACCATGAAATTCTGGTGTCCCGAGCTTCTGATATCTTTCCACTAATCTGAGCCACGCCTCCTAATCTACGGCCCTATCAATGGCTGGTAGCGGCTCTGCTGAAAGTGATTCCTTTGGTGGTGGAACCTCCAACGTCTGATTCTGAGTCTCTATGAGTTTATCAAGTATAGAAAGTCTAGCAGCAATAGGTTCTATGAAGTCTATCAAGTATTATGGAGCCTGTTATGGCTCAGGTGGGGCCTACTGTGGCTCGAGCTCTGGCTCAGCCTGTCTAACTTTTTGAGTATGGGGTCCTCTTCGTCCATGTCCATGTCTGGCCATCTTATAAATTTTTAGGAAAAGAGTTTATAAGACACAGTAAATGAGACCTCAAGCATGAATAACAAAACATATAATAATAAGAAAATAGTATCACATATTATTCACATCATACTTTGTATTCAAAGCAAGATAGATATCATAAAAAAATTTGTAATTTTCGCGTTATATATATAACGTCCTCACTCATTCTACGAATTTCTAGCGGACTCTATACATGAATCCTAGGAAACTTTATTCTAGCTCCACAACTCGACACAGGATGATCCTAAGGATGCAAGAACTAGAGCTCTGATACCAACTGTGATGCCCTCGGTTCACACAAGGCTGCAGCCCAAGGTGAATCTAAGGATATCAAACCTGCCATGCACCCTTACTGTGCAATAACATATTTTACCATCTCAGAAGTATCTCTCTAATGGAATACAATAAAATAGTACAGGTACAAGCATATATAAAGGATGAATACATGAAGTTAAGCATAGAAATAGAGATAAATCTTAGAAATGATCTAGTCTCAACTGGTATAAAAATGAAGATGTCCAACAATCAGATAGAAATGATCCATTAACTCAAATACATGAATCAACTGAAAATACATACGTTCTCAACTCTCAAAATGAAATATAAAACTAAAAAAAAACTAGAAACAAAAACTAAACATCTATGGAGCATGAACCACTACAAATAACTGACGACGACTATGCTGAAAGTCAATTAACCTGTGGCTCTCTGAAACTCTCCTCCGCTGCCTGAAAAGAAATCAAAACCACAACACGAGATTAGTGGAAAGGGCTACTAAGTGTGATGGAGGTTCTACCTATAAGTGTATAGTCTACCTAGATCATTTACCCTGTACTAAATGGGGTTTATACTTAGAAACCTACAACACGAGACTGGTACGTCGAGCGAAATAATCTAAATAAAGATACACTTATGTATATACCATATGTCTCAAATTGTGAATCGCTAAATATTAACTCTAAAACTAAGAATAAATAAATACAAGAAAACAATACAGTAAATACCACATCAACCATCTCCAAAAATATCATATCAACCCCTCGTACTACCCTTAGTGGGCAAAACATATACTGATACACTATCTTGTGTAACTAAGTTGTGAAATACCTTCACAACGAATCATATTAAAAGATTATCAACTTTCACCAACACATAGGTTATCATCAAATTTATCAAATCATCCTTCTCTAGAATTCGTCAACTTATCGTACCCCCGTACGGGTCGTTAAGTAGATATGTCAACTCATCACATAACCATGTGGACCAATAGATAGGTGTGTCAACCTCTGCGCACATCCATGCAGACCGATAAATAGGTGTGTCAACCTCTACGCATATCCATGTGGACTAATAAATAGGTGTGTCGACCTTTGCGCATATCCATACGGACCAATAAATAGGTTCAACGACCTCTACACACACTCCTGCAGACCAAAATAGTATAAAGTCGTGAAGTCCATTGCGATCTTATTTGTGGACCTGACTAAAGCACTCGGAGTGTAGTCCATCCATAGTCTTATTGCTGGCGCCGACTAACCCCACCTAACAAATTGTAAATATAATATACTATATAGCCATTACTTGTAATGAACGCAACTATTCGAGTATCCTAACTATATGTGTACTCCTCAAACTATGCGTGAATATAAGCTCACGACTTGCACAAAACGCTCGCCAAACGAACCCACAAACAAAAGAAATAAGAAAAACAAAATAATGCTTGATTAGTCGACCGATATGGAGCATCGGTCGACTGATCGGCTAAAAGCACTATGCCAACACCACCTTATCTGTCAACTGACTCACACAGTCAGTCAACTGATCATGCTGATTCTGCTAGATCTAGTATTTCGACAGTATTTCTTCAAAATGTGGATTTTTATCAACTTATATGATCAAAACTTGATTCAAACTCATGAATAACATCAACATGGGTTTATTTAACCAAGATAAATAACTTGTATGCATGGATCTAGAGTTTAGTAATCAAATTAGTCAAATTCTTATTTATTTTGACAAACTAATACATATTAACCAAATCTAAACTATAATTAACATGTTAAAATAAAATCCTATGCTCGTGATCATGTGCTTAACAAATTACGGAAAAGAATTCTACTATTTATAGCTTGATTTAAGTTTTAAACATCATAAGTTAAATTCTAAAATATTAGATTAACTTTAAGCATGAGAATTATCATAATTAACACATAAAACTTGATGTTTAAACTAGGGAAAGGTTTGAACAGAGGTAATCTTACCTCAAATGTCATGTTGAATACCCAAACACGTGCGTGCAAGATTCCTCTTTGCCAAGCTCGCAAATCCCGCCTTCCTCTCGATAAATGCCTCAGGTAAACTCCAAAAAACTCACAAATTAGGATTAAGGTTTGAGAAGGAAGGTGGATGCTAATATCTCACATAAAAGATTAGCAAAAGAGGTTCAAAATGAGTATAAATACTAACGTACACAAGTTGGCCTGAAGCCAAACAAAACCGACACGACACAAACCTGCACGATCTCAGGAAGCCCGTCGGTAGACTAACCGAAAGGTGCAGGTCGACCAATCGGGTATCATTGATTGACCAATCTGCCTGGGCCGGTCGATCAACCAAAGCATAACCTGGTCTGGAGCTTTTGCCTTTGTGCCTGTTTGTGCATGCTTCACTCCTGTACTCTTATATACACACTTATATGTATTTAATCGATCTTAAATCCATTATCATCATACTTAATCATCAATAAATGATATTTATCTCAATAAATTCATTTATTGTTATTTATCATAGTATATCCAAAATTACAGGGTTTTACATAATCAAAGGTATTTGTAATATGTAAATTTAATTCTCATGTAATATGAAATTAATGATTAACATATAAGATTAATGGTTGGGTAATGTTAAAATTTTTCACACCATCTAAGAAATAAAATTATAAAAATCTCAGAGGGGGAGTTGTAAAGACATAAGTAATGTTTTTGTAAATTCAAACACTTCTATATCGAATAGACACTCTAATGGCTATCATAAGAAATAGGCCTATCCCATTAGGAATATAGTAATGTGTACATCTATCACTAAAAAAATTGGTAGTGCCTACTGCTGCTCTCCAAGTTCACCATGTGGATGTTATAATGCATATCGATAATAAATCAATACACAAAATAACATAGGCTTATTGTACACGTAGAACAATGCAGTACATGTCATCAAAATTTTCAAGGAACAAAAATGCATAAATTACACAAAGATAGATGACAGACTACTTCGTTCCTAACATGTTCGAGAAGGGGAATCCTCCCCGTATAGATCTAATAATTATTGCATATAAATCATGCTCCTAACATAGAGCACATTATTCTATCTAGATAGAAAAATTAATTTCAAAGCTAACTAGAATTGCGTACGCTTATGTTAGAATAGATTGACATCTTATGTTATTAGATAGAAAATTAGGGTAACAACTTTGATTCTCCTAATCATGATATATAACACAATACAATGTTAGATATCAAACTAAATTTGAAGCTTTAATAAGAGCAAAAGGATTTATCAAATCAAATAATTGTTTAATATTAGTTTGATTAGGGTAAGTGTAAAACCCCGTAAATTTGAATATTTTATGATAAATAATGATAAATATGTTATATGGTGAAAAATAATATATTTTAATGTTTGGATATGATAAGAGTTGATTTGAGATCAATTCAATGTATATTTGTGAAAATATGACTGCAAATGCACAAAACATGCACAAAGGCCAAAAGAGTGAAAATTTGGGAATAATGATCAGTTATGAGTTTTTATATTTTGCACACCGATACAGTTAAAATGTGGAAAAGTGTAAAAGATTAAAGTTGTAGGTCTCTTCAATAGTTTTCCAACAAGTCTTATATCACCTCATTCCGAGGTCGGATAAGAAAGTTATAACTAAAATACCGAAGGGGTATTTTCCTAGTCAGACTAGGTTTCCTGGTTCAGGTCAAACAGGTTTGTTTCGGGTTTGCCTCTATAAATACCTATATTTTTCATATAAATTCCTTTCTTTTATCATATCTAAGAACCCTAACAGCCATAAAACCCCCATAAACCCTATTTTAAATTCTTGGAGAAGAGTGGAGGCTTTCAAGTTGGGTTTTTCTTGATTTTTGGCTTTTGGAGTGGAGATCTCTTTCGACGTTGCTTCTAACAAGTTTTCCTACAACCCCAGGCGAGTATCATCTCTACTAATCCCCCTCCCAGTTTTAAAAATATTTTTAAAAAGTTTTTAATGAGTTTTATAGAGCCTAATCAATTAATTTGTGTATAAAAATTGGATCTTTTGTATATATGTATAAAGACTAGGTCTTTTCTTGTTAAAGAGATTAAGCACGAATTTACAAAAGTATTTTAAGATCTAAAAATAATTTAAAATATTGTTTATCTAAATTTAAATGTCTTATTCTTTGTTTTAAAGTTTCGTGCATGATTGAAGGTTTACATATGATTTCTTGTGCAAATAATCATGCTTGTTATGTTCTGCTGAAAATCTGCTGCACATATATACTATTGAACTAGAAATTTGAAATAACAAATGAAATCCAAATTGAACCAAACTAATGCCAATTGAAAGATATGTGAATCTAGTTTTCAAAACAGAATACCATACCTAAAGATAGTTTTCCTAGAGAAAGATATGCTCAATTTACTGATGATATATTCTGCAGAAAATCTGTTGCACATATAAAATGTTTAACTGAAAATTAAAAATATCATATGAACTCCAAACTGAACCAAATTAGTGTCAAATGATAGCTATGTGAGTTTAGTTTCCAAAACAAAAAACTATTCTTAAAAAGAGTTTGTCTAGAGAAAGATATTCTTAATTTACTAATAATATGTTCTACAGAAAACTGCAGATGTGCTGATTTGAAATAAATTGATATATTACGTAAATGTTTCTTGAGTTTCGCTCTTGTTTGTTATTTTTGAGAGAGTTTCTCGATATTGTACTGTTATATTATAATAATTAAGAGTTGTTTAATACCTGGGATGATGGTGAACTTCAGATGTGGACACGCACACCAAGATTTGTGCATGTATGCTATATTGTGTAAGATTGACACACTTTTGACACGAGTTAAATTGATAAACACATATGAATAATGATGTTCTATACGTATTCGGAAATAGAAAGATGAAACCTCTTTGCCGCAGAACGATTGAGTAAGAGTATTACAACAGTATCATTATTATATGTATCCGGAATAGGAAAATAATAAACCCTATTGTCGCAGAGCGATTGAGTAACGAGCATTACAAAAGTATCGCTATAATATAAGATGATGCACACATAGATAATTGATCAGTTGTAAGTTTTACTTTCCAGATAGATTGCCCACGAGTAGGGTATTTCCTTTGAGAATTTGATACACCCGTTATGGACGGCAGATATATTTGTTTTAGCTTAGTTGGTATCCTCTTATATTAGAGAAGGTCACTCAGACGTAATTCGAGATGAGATGATTATTCTTTATGTTGGAGATTGGAGTATTTATCATTGATTATTTGTTTTTCATTCATAGAGAGTTATATGAATGATTTGATATATGTATGTACTGACTCTATTTTCTTATATACCCCTACCCCTTCCCCTGGGGAGAGGTAGTGATGATCTCGCTAGCGCTTTGACGCTCGTTGTTTTCCCCCCTTTCAGGCAGCGAGTCTGGCGCACGGAGAGTCTTAGGTTGATTAGACTTCTTAATTGTCCATTTAGTTACTTATCATATTTTGTAGTTATTGCAGAACTCCACATGTAGTTGATAAATTTCAGAATCTAGATTGGTATTTTGTTTCATAGAGTTGAGAGCTATTGTGAGACTTTGTTAATATGACTCATTGTATTTGAGATTCAGTTCAGACTAAGAGATATGTCTATTTTATTCCAGTTGGGCTTATTATTGATTTTTCTTATGCTTCTTCTGTGTATATCCAGTGTTGTCCTATTTTTATTTTTACCTGTCTGTACATTCACCTATTTATTGTTTCCACTAGAGAGATAGTGATTATGATGGTGAAACTTGTCATAGCATGGTGGTTGGTGCTTGGCAGGTTTGACAATCCAGGTTTCACCTGGGACTGCAGCCTTGTGTGAACCCTGGGTCGTCACAGTTGGTATCAGAGCTCTAGTTCCAGCATCCATAGGATCATTCCTATGTTAAATTGTGGTGCTAGGATAGCGTTTTCTAGGATTCACGTATAGAGTCCGTTAGGAATTCCTAGAATGAGTGAGGACGATATGTGCGTATATCTCAAAATTTTAATTTTTTATGAAAATTATTTTATGTTGATTTAAAGTATTTGCGTGAATACTATATGTTATGAATATGTATTGTGATACGTTATATATATATGCATATATGTTTGCAATCTCACTTACTATGATCATAAGCTCTCCTCTCGATATTATAAATGTTAGAACGAGGATGCAGTCAAGATAAAACTCATATCCGGAGAGCTGGGCAAGCATAGTCTGAGCCGTAGCAGGCTCCACAATATTTGGTCGACTTTATGGCACCGTTTGTAAAAACAAAGACTAGCAACACTCGAGGAGGGAGTAGTGAGCCACATTACATTTTCTGGAGTTCCACCACCCGTTATACTAATTGTGCTACTTGAAGAGGTAATACTAATGATTATATTATCACAACCATTTGTTGATAGAGATACAGAGCAAGAGGTTTGGCTCTGTAAGAATAAGAAAGATGTAGGACACTGAGAATACCATAGTGCAGAGCACATTGGATTCATATGCAGCTTATAAATAAAAAGGACTATGTGAAAATTCCTTAACATAGACTCAGTACCAAACCAGAGGTTAAATATATTCAGCACAGAGGATATCACCGAAGAATAGCAGCCAAGGATAGCGACTATTTCAGATTTTTGTCGGGACAGTGAATATCACTTATTTGGGAAAATTTTGTTTACTTCTTCGACAAACAGTTAGAGCTAGTTTGCTTAAAACAGTGAGATGTGCCTATAGTTAATTATGAAATCAAGACTAGCATGATGGCAATGACAATAGCAAGAGGCCTATTATGGGTTCTAGAGAACCCCAGCAGTGGGGTAAGGATTTTTTTTTTCCATCAGCAACAAAGACATTATTTGAAGATAGCACAACATGATTTGATAGCGCCGCAGCAGCGCATGATTTGGGACATATGATACAATTATAACAAGATCGGACATAGAGCAAAGAAATATCGTAGTACACCAGCAGGAGACTAGCATGATAGAGATCAGGGCCAATAATCTTAGGGCAACAGTTACGGCTAGCATCGGAGGATAGATGTGCTACCGGTTATTCCGAGGATTTAGGGGCCTATAGGCCAGAATTGCGCTATTTAGAGTATTCATCAGTGTCAGATGGACCCATGTGTTTCACCGCCAGTAGCTAGCAGGCGTCGGCCACCAACAGAGTTTATATAGTCGCGCCACATGATCATAGTGCGAGCAGAGTTTTCGTAGTAAATTCTTATCCAGCTCGAATCTTGTTGATTCAGAAGCTTCGCATTTTTTTATCTGTCATGATTAGACATCAGCTTGTAGCGCAGCGTTTAGGCGTTTCATAATTAGTTTGTACTCCTCTAGGGGTGGTGTCCCTATTAGAGAGTATATGTAGGAGGTGTGTCATCAGTATAAATGAGTTTGAGTTCATCTTTGACCTGGTCGTTTGAGTTCATCTTGGTATGAAATGGTTATCATCCTACAATATCATTATCGACTGTTTTGCTAAAACAGTATGCTTGTGAGCATTCGTTGGGATTGTATAGATAGTAGCAACCTTATAGGGTAACCAGAATGCAGAGTCATTCTGGCATATGTCGAAGAGGTGATGATACGGGATCGGGGTGTAGTTTTGAGCGAGACCGGAGTTGTCTCAGTATATCAGGATATCTTTCAGGACATACCTATGTTTTCTCCAGTGAGAGAGGTTGTTTCCCTACATCGAGTTGCAGCAGGCACCGTACCGATTTTTCGATCACCATATCATATCTTATGGCACCCGCTGAGAGGAGGGAGCTACAGACTCAGGTAGATAAGTTGTCAACTCAGGGTTTTATTTGTCGGAGTCATTTTCATGGGAGCACATGTCTTCTTCGTGGGGAAGAAGGACTATAGCATACGATTGTGTATCGATTATCGTGAGTTGAACAAGGTCATTTTTCGGATCACGGATCCACTATCGAGGATTTATGACTTGTTTGACTAGCTGCGGGGAGCGCAGCATTTCTCGAAGATTGATCTTCATTCTAGTTATTTCCAGTTGCGATTGTGGTAAATGGATGTTTCCAAAACCGCATTTTCTAACTCAATATGGGTCTTTTGAGGTATTGTCATGCCATTTGGGCTGATTAATGCACCCACGGTATTCATGGATTTGATAAACCGGGTTTTTTGTCTATGTTAGGAGCAGTTCGTAGTCATTTTATTAACGACATCATTATCTTTTCGAGATCGGAGACAGAGCTCGAGCAACATCCTCTATTGGCATTGCGGGGATAGCGGACAATCGAGATTAGAGACATCAGTGATACGCTGAGTTCAGCAAATACGAGTTTTGGCCATAAGAGATTAGATTTTTAGGCCACGTCATCAGCAGGTGGGGCATAACAGTGGATCCAGCCATTATTGAGGCTGTACTTGATTGGGAGCCACTAAGAACCATTACAGGGGTTCGTAGTTTTAGAATGGTATGAGAGAAAGTTCATTCAGGACTTTTTGAAGATTGTGATACTACTTACACACCTTACAAAGAAGAGTGTATAGTTTTCTTTGGGCACAGGGTGCCAGGAAGCCTTTAAGACTATTAAGGCTAGATAGACTACAATAACAATTTTGACTGTTCTAAACAGTAATACGATATTTGTCATTTGCGTAGACACATCATTAGCAGGACTACGAGGTGTTTTGATGCAGACCCGGAGGGTATGGCTTATTTCGCGACAGTTTAGGCGCATCGTAACAGATATACAGTGCATCCATGCACAAGGAAAATGTACAAGGATCTGAAGAGGCATTTTTGGTAGAGTGGTATGCGCAGAGGGATTGTAGATTATGTGGCTAAGTGTTATACCTTCCAACAAATTAAGGTAGAACATCAGAGACATGCAGGAACCCTACAGCTTTTACCCATTCCTGAGTGGAAGTGGGTAGATAATCCATGGATTTCATAGTAGGATTGCCTAAGTCAAAAAAAGGAAATGATTCTATTTGGGTTATAGTGGACAGATTGACTAAGTCTACACATTTCTTACCAGTGAGGACGACTTATACGGTAGATATGTATGCGAGGATCTTCGTTCGGGAGATTGTTAGATTGCATGGAATTTCAGAGACGATTGTATCAGATCGGGGCTTAGGCTTCACATCTCATTTTTGGAGGAGTTTCCAGGATGATTTTGGCAGTCAGTTGTCATTTGGTAGCATTTTTTACCCCCAGACAGATGGTCAGATCGAGAGGGTGAATCAGATCTTAGAGGACATGCTGAGAGCGTGCATTATGGATTTTCAGGGTAGCTGGGAGGATCACATCCCACTGATTGAATTTACATATAATAATAGTTATCAAGCTACCATCAGGATGGCACCGTATGAAGCTTTGTACGGGAGACCTTGCAGATCACCTATATGTTGGGCAGAGCCAGAGAATAGTTTATTGATTGGTCCAGAGTTAGTTAGACAGACCACAGAGAAGGTGACATTGATTCGAGAGCGCATTCTTACGGCGTAGAGTCGGCAAAAGAGCTATGCAGATCAGAGGAGACAACCTTTAGAGTTCCAGGTCGGAGACTCAGTTATGTTGAAAGTATCACCAATGAAGGGCGTTCATCGATTCGGTAGATGGGGGAAGCTTGCCCCGAGATATGTTAGTCCTTTCAGGATCATCGAGCGCATTGGAGCTGTTTCTTACAGGTTAGATCTTCCAGCATCGATGTCGAGTGTACACGATGTCTTTCATGTTTTAATGCTTAAGAAGCATCTGCGGGATGATGAGCAACAGAGAGTGATTGATTCACCATAGATTGAGATTCAGGATGACTTGACTACCGTAGAGATTTCGGTATGCATACTTGCTAAAGAGAATAAAAAGTTTAGGAATAAAGTCATTCCATTAGTGAAAGTTCAGTGGAACCGGCAAGGAGCCGAAGAGATTTCTTGGGAGCGCGAGGAGGATGTTCGTCGCGACTACCCGCACCTGTTTGGACAGGTATGATGTTGATAAATTTTTATGCTTATATGCTTTGATAGTAGTCTTTATCTATGTTGTTTAGTCACATTTATATTTATCTTTAACACTAGAATGGAGATATTGTCACATGATCCTTAATCATTTGAAATATATGGTATATACATGAGGGTTTTCTTGTTTGGATTATTTTGCTCGACGTACCAATTTCGTTTAATTAGTGATTTAGGGGAGAAGGTTTGTATTCTAGGTTGTTAACTTTAAATATCATTGTGCTAATACTATGAGATGAGTGTAGAAGGAATTCTTAATATGAATTACACCTTCTTATTGTGTTTTCCCAGTTTTTAAGCTTTGAGATGCGATTGTGGAATTTCTGGGACGAAATTCTTTTAAGGGGGAAGAATGTAAAACCCCGTAAATTTGAATATTTTATGATAAATAATGATAAATATATTATATGGTGAAAAATAATATATTTTGATGTTTGGATATGATAAGAATTGATTTGAGATCAATTCAATATATATTTGTGAAAATATGAGTGCAAATGCACAAAACATGTACAAAGGCCAAAAGAGTAAAAATCTGGGAATAATGACCAGTTATGAGTTTTTATGTTTTGCATACCGATGCAGTTAAAATTTGGAAAAGTGTAAAAGATCAAAGTTTTAGGTCTCTTCAACAGATTTCCAACAAGTCTTAGATCACTGCATTCCGAGGTCTGATGAGAATGTTATAACCAAAATACCGAAGGGGTATTTTCCTAGTCAGACTAGGTTTCCTGGTTCGGGTCAAATAGGTTTGTTTCGGGTCAAACAGGTTTGTTTCGGGTTTGACTTTATAAATACCTATATTTTTTATGAAAATTCCTTTTTTTTATCATATCTAAGAACCCTAACAGCCACCAAACCCCCATAAATCCTATTTTGAATTCTTGGAGAAGATTGGAGGCTTTCAAGTTGGGTTTTTCTTGATTTTTGGCTTTTGGAGTGGAGATCTCTTTCGACGTTGCTTCTAACAAGTTTTCCTACAACCCCAGGCGAGTATCATCTTTACTAATCCCCCTCCTGGTTTTTAAAATATTTTTGAAGAGTTTTTAATGAGTTTTATAGAGCCTAATCAATTAATTTGTGTATAAAAATTGGATCTTTTGTATATATGTATAAAGACTAGGTCTTTTCATGTTAAAGAGATTAAGCACGAATTTACAGAAGTATTTTAAGATCTAAAAATAATTTAAAATATTGTTTATCTGAATTTAGATGTCTTATTCTTTTTTTTAAAGTTTCGTGCATGATTGAAGGTTTACATATGATTTCATGTGCAAATAATCATGCTTGTTATGTTCTGCTAAAAATCTGCTGCACATATATACTATTGAACTAGAAATTTGAAATAACAAATGAAATCCAAATTGAACCAAACTAATGTAAATTGAAAGATATGTGAATCTAGTTTTCAAAACAGAATATCATACCTAAAGATAGTTTTCCTAGAGAAAGATATGCTCAATTTACTGATGATATATTCTGCAGAAAATCTGCTGCACATATAAAATGTTTAACTGGAAATTAGAAATATCATATGAACTTCAAACTGAACCAAATTAGTGTCAAATGATAGCTATGTGAGTTTAGTTTCCAAAACGAAAAACTATTCTTAAAAATAGTTTGTCCAGAGAAAGATATTCTCAATTTACTAATGATATATTCTGTAGAAAACTGCAGATGTGCTGATTTGAAATAAATTGATATATTACGTAAAGGTTTCTTGAGTTTTGCTCTTGTTTGTTATTTTTGAGAGAGTTTCGCGATCTTGTAATATTATATTATAATGATTAAGATTTGTTTAATACCTGGGATGATAGTAAACTTCAGATGTGGACACGCACACTAAGATTTGTGCATGTATGCTATATTGTGTTAGATTGACACACTTTTGACACGAGTTAAATTGATAAACATATATGAATAATGATGTTCTATACGTATCCAAAAATAGGAAGATAAAACCTATTTGTTGCAGAACGATTGAGTAAGAGTATTACAACAGTATCGTTATTATATGTATCCGGAATAGGAAAATAATAAACCCTATTGCCGCAGAGCGATTAAGTAACGAGCATTACAAAAGTATCGCTATAGTACAAGATGATGCACACATAGATAATTGATCAGTTGTAAGTTTTACTTCCCAGATAGATTTCCCGCGAGTAGGGTATTTTCTTTGAGAATTTGATATACCCGTTATGGACGACAGATATATTTGTTTTAGCTTAGTTGGTATCCTCTTATATTAGAGCAGGTCACTCGGACGTAATTCGAGATGAGATGATTATTCTTTATGTTGAAGATTAGAGTATTTATTATTGATTATTTGTTTTTCATTCATAGAGAGTTATATTAATGATTTGATATATGTATGCACTAACTCTATTTTCTTATATACCCCTACCCCTTCCCCTAGGGAGAGGTAGTGATGATCTCGCTAGCACTTTGATGCTCGTTATTTCCCCCCCTTTCAGGTAGCGAGTCTGGCGTACGGAGAGTCGCAGGTTGATGGGACTTCTTAGTTGTCCATTTAGTTGCTTATCATATTTTATAGTTATTGCAGAACTCTACATGTAGTTGATAAATTTCAGAATCTAGATTGGTATTTTGTTTCATATGAAGGATCGCTGCAATGGCACTCTGTAGGCTGTCTAAAAAATCACAATGGATAGCTGATCCCTGTCAAGCTTTGACAATGGAAGTCACAATCAGACGACTTTCTAATCACTGCATTCACCATTCCACAATCACCACGAACACGACTTCATTTCTGAGATGATTGATCTTGATGGCTGCGACAACAGCATGACTAATATTATATTAGTAACTATTAGAGATGCTGATGAGCAGTGTAATGATTTTAGAAATAAAAGGTTGGACTTAGTTGGTGAGTTACTTGGTAGAGAGCTGTGGGCAAATATTCGTCTAAAAGACACTATGGATGTTGATTCCCGACTAGCTCTCATAATGAAAGCTACAATCAAATAGCTTTCGCGCCGACAATCGAAAGCTGCAAATAGAAGACTTTTCACACAGATCGAAAGGAGTTACAATTTGACGACGCTTCCGACAGCAGATGAAAATTCTATTTAATGGCCTTCACAATCGATGGTGAGAGTTACAATTGACGACTCTCATACCTTATAACAGGCAAAGATCAATAAGCAATGACCTTTGCAATATCATAATAGACGAGGTTACAAGTCAACAACCTCTCTTAAACACAGAGTTAATTCCTGCGTTTCTTAAATCCCAAACGCACATATCCTGTGCGTTCGCCAGCAGATACTTAACTCTGCAACGCAGAGTTAAAATCACAAAAACGCATACTTAATGTGCGTTCTTTAACAAACTCAACTGTGCGTCCCAAATTCTTGACGCAGAGTTGAATGCACAAGTGACCTGTGCGTTTCTAATTCTAGAACGCATACGGCCTGTGCGTTTTCAACCTTTGTCAAAAGGTTTAACTCTGCGTCTCAACCCTCAGACGCAGAGTTAAGGCCCATAACGCCAGATCAGGCGTATGACTCGTTCAAACACGCAGGCGAACGGCTTTAAAACCGTTATCCCACGTTCTGAGGGATTTTCGCTCATTCAGGAGCAGATTGAGGGGTTGGTTACGCCCTAATCTCTCTATAAATAACCGACTTACTCAACTGAGGTTAAGGTCGGTTGGTGGGTTAATGATTTTTGGTTGGTTGATCGGTTTCAGCAACAAAACCGTAGAAGGTTGAAAGAGCTGGCATCAAAAACCGCCTAAAGTCAACAAATCTCGGCAGTTCAACAACACGAAGAGAGAGATTTTTGGAGATCATCAAATCTCAGAAAATCCCTTCATTAATGGAGAATCAACTTGGCTATTAACCGAATCTTCGGTTCTAACAACTCTGATACAGAGTTTCAACTCACTCTGAGTTCTGAAACTCATTTAAGAGTTTGTGATTAAGCTTGCGACGTAAGTTAATCATATCAAACCAGTTATTCGGTTTTCAACAACTCTCTTCAGAGTTCTCAACTCGTTCCGAGTTCTTT
Organism: Asparagus kiusianus; assembly: GCA_022839385.1. NCBI lineage: Eukaryota > Viridiplantae > Streptophyta > Magnoliopsida > Asparagales > Asparagaceae > Asparagus > Asparagus kiusianus. The sequence goes on along the minus strand of BQKN01065888.1, from coordinate 193,946 downwards.
ATACTCATCGAGAGTTCTAAACCGAATTCATCAAACAAGTCAATTGTTCCAGTGAGATAGTACGGTCGGATCGTCAACGGAGAGCAAGTTCGACGCGATCAATCGAAGGAAGCACTCCATCGCTACCAAGAAGAACCCAGAATTAAACAAAGGGGAGAATCAAATTCATTCTCCTCTCTTTTGTAATCGGAATCCAAATTGTAATTGATTTTGAGAGAATACAAGTCAAATTTTCTTTCATTATCTTTTTACTGCAAATTTCCAACAAACACACTCAAACACTAGAAGGGGGGTTGAATAGTGTTTATGAAATCTAATGCGGAAACTTTAAATTTCAATAAAATAATATCACAAAGAGTAAGAAAGATCAAACCAATGTGTAGACAATCACAGAAAATTGCATACGCAAACACAAGGATTTATACTGGTTCGGTCCTCCAGACCTACATCCAGTCCCCAAGCCTCACTTGAGATTTCTCCACTCTTTCCACTTGCAAACCGCAAGCACTTGCAACCCGCAAGCAAACAGTACAACCTTGACAATCTTCAATTGCCAATGCCACAACAATCTCTTCTTTCAAGAGATTATCAAACTGAAACAAAATGGTACAACTCTTTCTCTTCCTATAAGCCTTGATGTGTAGATGTGAGTGACTTACAATAGGCTATAGGAATGGTTTTTGTTCTAGAGTAATGGAGTTTTAATCAAGAACAAAACTAAAAATAACACTCGGTTTTTGGCGAAGAGCCGACATCGAGGTGCCAAACCTTCCCGTCGATGTGAACTCTTGGGGAAGATCAGCCTGGCTAGCTCCGATGCTACTGCTCAGCTCTGATACTTCAAGAACAGTACTTGATTTAGGAACTGCACCTCAATGGCACATGTTTGCGACGAATAAGCTGTTCATAAATGTCGGGTCGGGGGTTTCTGCCTTGTTATCAAAAAGGGGAGTTGGGTAAAGGCTTTTTTCGAATAAGCCAATTCATTTGGGACCCTGCGGATCCTCACCTTCCTCCGGCTTATCACCGGCAGTCTGTCTCCGGGGAGCCCGCTGTTACCCTGAGTTTCACTCGAAGTCGAGCTCTTTTGCATCTTCCAAATAGCAGCTGCATTCTCTCTATCCGAAAGCCTACCATCGACACTGACTCAATGCAAGGGAAGGAGAGTCATTATTCAAGCCATGCTAGCATTCGTTCCCAGTCGACAAGAGAGAAGACGAAGTCTATCTTTTCCTTGATTCTGAATGTCAAGAAAGCCGGAAGGAGCAGCAACCAGTTTCTTCAGTAACAGTTTTTGCTCTAGCTGACAAAGAGGCGGCCATCTGGCATTGGGTGTATTAGGACCTAGAAATATTCTGTGATGACCCAGCCCCAAAATGAGGCTATTTACCTTCTCTACGACCACAGACTGAAGTTAGAAGATCCACCGGAGATAGTGTCGGAAAATTAAAAATACGCATGTCCGAAGGATGATGAGCAGTACAGTTGCTTATAGACATATGTCTTTAGCCGACTCTAATGTGTATTCCTGAATAATCTAATTTTTCAATTATTCAACCATTTCATTTTACCAAGTTCAACGTTAGCCAGATTAGTCATGCTGGAGTTGATCCTAAAGAAATCCCACTTCCTAGAAAGAGTTGAAGTGTATAGGGAAGGTTTCGCAAAGAAGGGGAGATAACCCCAAAGAAAGGCACCGCCACCTGCTGCCAACAGTCTTTCTTCGGAATTCTACTGAACGGCTTTCTCAGCGCCTCTGTTTGTTTTAGCAACTTATCCTACGCGAGGAAAGTAATCAAAAAAGAAAGAAGATGAGTTCTTCTTTCTTTTATCACTTAGGAGCCGTGCGAGATGAAAGTCTCATGCACGGTCCGGGAAAAGCCATCTCTTTCTCAACAATGTCTTTGTCATTTGATCTCTCATGTGGAAAGTTAGTTTTTGGATAAAGATGGCAATGTGGAGACAAGGTATGTTTGTTATACCTTTCATGACTCAGAGAAGAAGCAATGACAGTATCTGAGGAATAGTATCAGCTACAATAAAAGGCTTCCTTATACTTTTCTTTACGTAGAAATAGTATTATTGCTTATTTTGATGATCCACGATATAGAAGAAAGAGTTCGGTCCCCCCTGCTTCTTTGCTTGCTTTCTTCCGTGTCTCAGTCCCAGTGTGGCTGATCATCCTCTCAGACCAGCTACTGATCATCGCCTTGGTAAGCTGTGACAGCCAAGCCTTCAACCGTAGTGGACCTGCTGTAATTTTGGGGTCATATCTAGTATTCAGAGTTTGCCACGATTTGGTACCACTCTCGCGGCCCGCACCGAAACAGTGCCAACGATAGACAATAACTCCCCCCCGAACACAGCTTACAACTTTCATCGTACTATGCGCTCATATCACCACATGCCGGACGTGAGCATAGGCATCCAGGACTGAGTTTATGCCCGGTTTAGGAAAGATCATCAGCAAAAAGGAGGTCTTGTTTCGTCCTCAGCCACATCTGCAGCTCGTTCAGACCCTGACTGCTCTTGGCCTTCCCGATCCGTCTGAGCCGTCTCTTCCACTTTTTGATTTACCCGCGGACGCCTTCTACTTCTAATAGGCCATGAACTAGATCAGAATCATTCTCAACGAATCCATAAGAAGTGATCCAATTTTTTTCACCGGATCCGGGTGAAGACCAAAGATCTTGAGCGACCGGATCCCGATTCATGGATCTCTCGGTTCGAGAAATAAGAGGATCAAACCATTTCTTCTGACTCTTTTTCAAATTCGGGACAGAAAAGAGGAAAGCAAGAAGCGAAGGGTATACCTTCCTGGCTCGTATGATTGTCTTGCCTTCCTCACAGGTATTCCCATATCGGGATCGGGGACGATGTCACCATACTCTCTGGCATGAAGGTACCTCAAAAAAAAATTTCGACATATTTCACTTTATTATGAAAATCAATCCTTTTTTGTTTTCTGAATTCGAATTTTGTTTTCTAGCTTTTCTGACCTAGCGACCCCTGTCCTTCTCCTTTTTTTTGAAAGACGCCGATCTTCGTTATCCCAATAGTCAATCTTCTTACTTCCAATATGCTCCCGCCCGTCACTCTGCGGGCTTAAGTTCTTCGGGGACTGCCAAGAACGGATAGGGAAGAGCAGTGGGTGGTCCCGCCTGTAATACCCCAACCCTTGAGAGGGTGATGTGATTAGTATTGATAGATTTGATCGGAATACTCATACCACCAAGATGCATCTTCTTTTCGGAAACCTAACTCTTAGAAACTCCAAAGTTAAGCATGCTTGACCTGGAGAAATTCTAGGATGGGTGACCCCCTGGGAAGTTTTTCGGGGAGCGCGTGAGTGAGGACAAAACGTGCTGAAAAGACATGTGGTGGTTTGTGAGGCCAGTCCATCAGATCTAATAGCGTACCGACTCCGGGATTCCGAGGCGGGGCGTTACAAATGGTATCAGAGCCGAGCCAACCGGAATTGTGAGAGCTAAGTGCTATGCGGCGCAAAGTGCTACGCCGAGAGGGCGGGAGCCACCTCTTGAGGCCGTAGGAGCCACCTCTAGAATCTCACACGGATGGTACGGTCTTGGATGATATGATTTGGCACAACGAGGACGTTGTGAGTTTAAGTGGGGGAGTTTGTAATACCCCAACCCTTGAGAGGGTGATGTGATTAGTATTGATAGATTTGATCGGAATACTCATACCACCAAGATGCATCTTCTTTTCGGAAACCTAACTCTTAGAAACTCCAAAGTTAAGCGTGCTTGGCCTGGAGAAATTCTAGGATGGGTGACCCCCTGGGAAGTTTTCCGGGGAGCGCGTGAGTGAGGACAAAACGTGCTGAAAAGACATGTGGTGGTTTGTGAGGCCAGTCCATCAGATCTAATAGCGTACCGACTCCGGGATTCCGAGGCGGGGCGTTACACCGCCAGAGCGCCTTCTACTTCTAATAGGCCATAACTAGATCATAATCAGGAAAGTTTGTGCGGGTTTTTGAGAACCATTTGAATGATTCCTTGATTCAAATGGTTCTCAAAAACCCGGAATACATTGCACAAACCCACATTGAAGAAAGAGATGATCGAGTCTCTTACGTCATCCTAGGTGGTTCTCCCGTAGCGTCTAGGACATGTATTTCTATTACTATGAAATTAATAAATAAAAATGAAGTAGTTAATGGTGGGGTTACCATTATCCTTTTTCTTGTATGTGTTCCTAAGAAAAGGAATTATAAAAAAAAAGAAAAATTCTTCAAACACCTCTGGTCTGGTATTTGTATCCTGCTTCCTCCTTCCATTCCCCTTCCGCTTCCGGTAAGAATAATAAGAATCAAAGTCCAGGTTGGAGCGGAGGCTGACAGCTTCATAATGTGTTACGCGCGTTAGCACGTGCTTCTCATCAAGCGGGACAAGTCCAATCTCCGCCCAGACGAACGGTGTCGGTCCAGGTGAAGTGCTTCCCCCGAGAAATCTAGACTCAGCTTCTTATAAACGATTTGCTTACTCCTGGACTAAAAAGCTTTCGCTTCCGTCATCCTTCCTAACTATCGGGACGAAGAAGAGGTCACCAACCGTGAAAGACTTGGATTTGATTACCTGATGTGCTTCGAGCGATCACAAGTTTGGGATTTTTGTCCTCTTCGGCTTCTGCGGGGCTTCCCACCTTGATTTAGGGTAGGGGAAGACTGGAAGTATCCCTGATCCCATTGATAATGAGTGCGGGATTTTTCATATATAAATGTAACTAATGTATCTCCTTCAGAAAGGGTTTGCCCATAATGTCCATGACTCCCAGGAAAAGCTCGAACGACCTTCAACAAAAGGGTACCTGTACCCGGAACCGATTATTTCAGTACAATGGCAGACTTGTGCGGGTATAGTAAGCAAAATAGTACGTACGTAAAGAAAAACAAGTTAGCCACGTAAACCCTTTTCGCTACTAGGGAATGATAAGCCAGAGAGGGAAAGGAGGGTTCAGCCACTAGACTGAACTTGATTTTACCAAGGATGATGAAAACGTGAACTCACAACCTTTGCATCGAATTAAACCACATGCTCCACCGCTTGTGCGGGCCCCCGTCTAGCTTGTTAGTTTCCACCGCCTGTCCAGGGTTCGCTTTACTGGTTCTAGCTACGGTCATTTCTCTCTCTCTTTCACAGAAATGGAGTGGCATAAAAAGGAAAATGGGCGTCACCCGAGGCCGATTCCAGTGGATCACTCGGGTGAAGGGGATAGAATTCCTTGTCTGGTAACTCCAAGAAAAACTCAAGTTTATGGAAAGGAATCTTGTTGTTTAACTTCAGAACTTAACACCTATTTATAGGCACAAGTTTAGTTCAAATTATATCAAAAATAACTGCCAAAACGTTCATAAAACGTTCAAATCATTTTAAAAAAATGACAGTTAGAAATGACTGTATGGTCGACCAGATTGAGGCCTGGTCGACCAGAAAGGCTTCCTGGAACTTGTATGGTTGACCAGATTAATTGTATGGTCGACCAGACAGGCTTCCTGAAACTTGTGTGGTCGAGACTGAAGCCTCTGGTCGACCAGGTCCATATCTGGTCGACCAGACAGAGATTTTTCTGAATCTCTGTTTCTGGTTGTTATATTTGGTCGACCAGACATTTCTTTGGTCGGCCAGAAACTATGTTATACATATTTTCAATAGTTTAAAATGTTATTCATTCGTTGATTAGACTTAGGATTATACTTAGAATATTTTCTATGATTTTCTAAGTGATTAGTGAGTTGTGTGTGTGATCAAGGCTTGTACAAAGATTCTAAAAGAAAAGACAGAATTGACAGAATTACATCTTTTGAACTTCATCTTTTGATCTTTGAAATCTTGTCTTTGAAATAGCCTTAATAACTTGATTGTTGCTTTGAGATGTATATCTTGAATCTGCAGTAAAATATGTTAGATAAACAATGATTTGTTATCATCAAAATACAAGAGATATTGTAACATCAACCATATTCCCAACATCATAGAGTTGAGAGCTATTGTGAGACTTTGTTTATGTGACTCATTGTATTTGAGATTCAGTTCAGACTCAGAGATATGTCTATTTTATTCCAGTTAGGCTCATTATTAATTTTTCTTATGCTTCTTCTGTGTATATCTAGTGTTGTCCTATTTCTAGTTTTACTTGTCTGTAGCTTCACCTATTTATTTTTTTACTAGAGAGATAGTGATTGTAATGGTGAAACTTGTCATAGCATGGTGGTTGGTGCTTGGCAGGTTTGACAATTCGGGTTTCACCTGGGACTGCAGCCTTGTGTGAACCCTGGGGCATCACAGTAAGGGTACATTTCAATTAGATTTTACGAGAGCATACACATTGGATTTGTGCACATACGACCGTTTGGAGGTGCCTAACCTATAATTGAGTTTGTCAAAATGGAGAGTGACACTTATATTGGATTTTAAGACAGTTGGATGCTTGAGTGGGTTAGTTGGTATATCACAATAAGACCATGGTAGACTACACTCAGGGTGGTTAGTTACTATACTGTAATGAGACTGCAGTAGACTACACTCCGTTATGCATCATTATTTTTCTGGAATAGGGTGATATGCCTATTTTCGCAGGGCGATTGAGTAAGGTAGTTGATGCCACATCACAATGTGAGCACATTACAAAAGCATCCTTGTTTTAGATAGAGGATTATATAAATTTTCATTCATGCTCTAATGTTAGTTACCCGAGAGTAGGGTACAAGACTGAAGTTTTCATACATGGTATTTTCTTTGTGTATTCCCTTTACCGGTCTTTTATACATATGACTGTGCTACCTACCCAAGGGTAGGGTGAGATATTTGACATGACTTTTACTGATGATGTTTGGTATAGTATTGTCTTTCATTTATTTTTTATTTCATAGGATTTAGAATTGGTATTTAACGATTCATAATTTGAGATACAAGGTATATACCTGAGGTTTTCCTTTTCTGGATTATTTCGCTAGACGTACTCATTCTCGTATTGTGGGTTTCAAAATATTAATTTCCACTTAGTCTAGGATAGATGATTTATAAAAATCTATATGTATTAGTTGTAATTTCATATGCTCCTAAACCCCTCCGCCTAGGGGCGGTGGAGATGATCTCGCTAGCGCTTTGATGCTTGTTGTTTCCCCTCTTTTTAGGTATCGAGTCAGGTACACGGAGAATTGCAGGTCAAGTGAGACTCAGTTTAGCTCACCACCAGTTATTTATATTAGTAGTTACTTAGAGCTCTAAAGTAGTTTATTATTTTTTTTCCAGACATTAGAGTTGTATTTTATTTTGGAAAGGTTGAGTGCCTTAGTACTATTTCATTTGACTCTATGTATTAAGATACTTCATATTTGTTCCAATTTAATTATCAGTTGTACATCATTTTATTCAGTTGGAACATGATTATATTATTACTGGATTCTCTCATTTCCTTTATAATGTTCATTACATTACTATCTTATTTTTTCTGCTTTGTACCTACACTTCTTGTGTTTGATTACACTAGAGAGATTTTACTGTGTGGGTAGTTACGATGCATATTCTTTTCGCATTCCCAAGAAGCCTTCTCAGCCCCTTTCTGGTTCCACTGAACCTTGACTAAAGGAATAATCTTATTTCTAAGCTTCTTGTCCTCTCTAGCAAGAATGCGAACATGGACCTTAATGGTTGTCAAATCAGACTGAATCTCAAATTCTGGTGCATTAATCACCCTCTACTTCTCCTCGTCATGCAAATACTTCTTGAGCATCGAAACATGAAATATATCGCGTACACCTGATATCGATGTTGGAAGATCTGGCCTATATGATATGGTTCCTACGAGCTCAACAATTCTGAACGGACCAACATACCTCAGGGTAAGTTTTTCACGTCTGCCAAATCGCTGAACACTCTTCATAGGTGATACCTTACACAACACAAAATCTCTAACCTAAAACTCTAAGGGTCATCGTCTCTGGTCTGCATAGCTCTTTTGCTGAATCTGAGTGGCCTAAATATGTTCTCGAATCAATGCTACCTTCTCTATAGTCTGTCTCACGAGTTTTGGCCCAAGTAATAAACTGTCCTCTGCCTCTGTCCAACAAACCAGGGATCTACAAGGCCTCCCAGACAACGCCTCATATGATTCCATACCTATAGTCAATTGATAACTGTTGTTATATGGAAACACAATCAATGGGATGTGATCATCCCAGTTTCCCTAGAAATTGATGACGCATGCCCGTAACATATCCTCCAAAACTTGGTTCACTCTCTCCATTTGCCCATCTGTTTGCGGGTGGAAGACACTGCTATATGATAGATGTCCGCCGAACAAATTCTGAAAGCTCTTCTAAAAGTGTGAAGTAAAAACTAAACCTTGATCTAACATGATCGTCTTTGAAACTCCATTCAATCGTACAATCTCCCGGATGAAAATCCTCGCATAAGTCTTTATTGTGTATTTCGCCATCACCGGTAAGAAATGCGCCGACTTTGTCAAGTGATCAACTATCATCCAAATGGAATGATCAACTATCATCCAAATGGAATCATTCCCCTTGTTCGACCTCGGCAAGCCCACAATAAAATCCATGGAAATACCTACCCACTTTTACTTAGGAATGGGTAAAGGCTGTAGGGTTCTCGTGGGTCTCTGATGTTCCGCCTTTACTTACTGGCAGGTAAAGCACTTAACCACAAACTCCACAATATCTCTACGCATACTGCTCCACCAAAAATGTCTCTTTAGGTCATTGTACATTTTGATTGTGCCTGGATGCACTGTGTACCTAGCGCGATGTGCCTCATCAAATAAATTCTTCTTCAATTGTGGATCATTCAGCATGACTAACTGTCCCTTCATTCGAAGGCCTCTATCTGCTCTAATGGTCCAATCAACCTTGGGCTCTTTGGAAATCTCCCCCTTCCGGGTTTGAACCCAAGAGTCTTTCAGCTGAACACAAACCACTCTATTAGCCCATGAAGTCTGTATGGCCAAAGCTCTCGAAAACGTACTACTCCCATCAATCTCTAGCCTAAAATTAAATTGGCTAAGGGTGTGAAGATCTCTTTACAACGAGCACCTCAAAGCTGTAAGCCCGTGATGATGCTTCCTACTCAACGCATCTGTTACAACGTTCGCCTTCCTCTGATGATACTAAAGTACGAACTCATAATCCTTAATGAACTCGACCCATTGCCGTTGCCTCAGATGATACTTCAGACTCTGGTGATCTGTGAACAGCTCAAACTATACTCCATAGAGGTAATGCCTCCACGTCTTCAGTATGAAAACTATTGCTGCTAACTCCAAGTCATGTGTAGGATAGTTTTGCTCATTAGTCGTCAACTACCTTGAAATGTAAGCTATTACTCTTTGGGTTTGCATTAAAATGCCTCCTAGACCCGATAACGATGTATCCGTAAAGACTACAAAAGTTTTATCATTGCTCGGGATGATCAACATTGATGCTGTAGTCAACTTAGTCTTTAATGTCTCAAATGCCTTTTGGCACTCTGGTCCCAAAAAACTATACACCCTTCTTCGTAAGGCGTGTCAGCAGCGTGGCAATCTTTAAGAAGTTCTGGATGTACTTCCTATAATAGCCAGCTAGACACAAGAAGCTACAAATCTCTGTAACGGTCTTTGGCGGCTCTCAATCAAGTACTGCCTCTACGTTAGGTAGATCTACAGCTATGCCCTCCTTACTGATAACATGACCTAAAAATCTAACATCCGATAACCAAAACTCACACTTGCTGAATTTAGCATATAACTGGTGCTCCCACAAAGTCTACAATGACAATCATAGATGTTGCTCATGCTCGGCTTCCAATCGCGAGTAGATTAGGATGTTGTCGATAAAAACGATCATTAATTAGTACAAATATGGACGGAAAACTCGGTTCATCAAATCCGTGAATACTGCATGTGCACTGGTCAACCCAAATGGCATGACAAGAAGCTCGAAAGACCCATATCGAGTAAGAAAAATGATCTTGGAAATATCCATCTCCCGAACTAGCAATTAATAATAACCAGAACGAAGAACAATCTTCGAGAAATACTATGCTCTCTATAACTGGTCAAATAAGTCATCAATCCTCGATAGTGGATACCTGTTCTAGATGGTGACCTTATTCAACTCTCAATAATCCATACATAAACACATACTGTCATCCTTCTTCTTTACAAAGAGGACCAGTGCTCTCTACGGAGAATAACTCCGGTGAATAAGTCCCTGAGATAATAGCTCATCCACTTGAGTCTGTATCCCCCTCATCTCGGAAGATGCCATACGATAAAGTGCTTAGGATATCAATGATGTGCCTTGCTACAACTCCATGCAAAACTCTACCTCTTTCACTGCAGGCAATCCTAGTATGTCCTGAAAGACATCCTGATACTCGGAGACTACTCGTGTCTCGTTCAGATCGGCACCCCGATCTCGCATCAGCACCTCCTCGACGTAGGCCAGAAATGACTCCGCAAACTGGTTGCCCCATGAGGTTACTATAATCATCTCAGATCCATCCAATGCTCGCAAGCTAACTTTCTTCGTAAAACAGTTGATACTAACATGGTAGGAAGATAACCAATTCATGCCAAGAATCACATCAAACTCGGACATATGTAGGATGATCAAATCGATCATGAACTCAGACTCGACTAAGTTGATAATGCATCTCCTACATATGCTCTTTAGAAGCGACACATCACCTAGAGGGGTGGAAACTGAAAAATGAATATCTAGAGGCTATGAAACTAGCTGGAGTCTAATCATGAAATCATAAGAGATAAAAGAATGTGAAGCACCTGAATCGAAAAGAATACGGGCTGGAAAGGTATTCACAAGGAACATACCATCCACCATGGCCCCATTCACACCATGGTCACACGAAATTGTAGGATCTGAAATAGATATACTAGAACACTAGAGGGGAGGGTGAATAATGTTCTTTTAAATTTTATGCAAAGTAGATAATAAATTACAATAAATAATGGCAACAATCTTAGAAAATCATAATCACAAATAAGAGATTTTATACTGGTTCCACCAATCCGATGTACATCCAGTCCCCAAGCAAATCCCTCTTGAGATTTTCACTATAATTTTGAACCAAATACAAAATTAAAACCAAACCCGACCAATTTGCAAGTCCCTGCAAATTACAACACTAATTAAAAAAACTTTGCCAATTGCACACCAATCTCTAAACCAAGAGATTAACCTCTCTCAAACCGATAGAACTTTCCTTGAATGAAACAACTCAATTCCTTTAAGCCTTGATTTGTAGTGTTGAGTAGCAGTGGCTTAGGAATAATTTTAACCTCTGGAAATTGCCTAATTAATATATATTTTGAATGAGAATCAAAGGCAATTTCAGAAACAACCTTTGTACCAAAATCTAAAATTTTGACTCTTAAAAAATGCACAAAGATCAAAGCTTATGGGTATGTATTCATGGTGCATTTTTCTAAATAAATAACATTTATATAGCCCTTGAAAAGATAAATTTTTAAACTTTAAAAATGTTTAAAAATGGCTACAAACTGTCTCTAAATCAAATTCTTAATTCTGGTAAAACTATATCTGTAATCGACTACAAGACACAGTAGTCGACTACACTGAGTCTATGTAGTCGACTATAATGGTCATTAGTCAACTATACTATAATCAAAAAGAAATTTGACAGAAACTTGAAAAACAAATTTTGCCTTCAGTAGTCGACTATAAAGTCGATTAGTCGACTACTCTGTAAACTAACAAAATCTTACATTTTAGTCATAAGCTTGAGTAGTCGACTATTATTCTAATTAGTCGACTATACTGTAAACTAACAGAAACTTATATTTCAGACATAGACTTGAGTAGTCGACTACTATTCTAAATACTCGACTACTACGGATTAAAAATGATATAAATTAAATGTTTTGACACTCAATTATTAACTATAAACTCTAATGGTTAACATAGGGAATTTTTATAGTTAACCAATACACTAAGCATGTGTTAGTGTGTTCTAATTTCTATGTATGTGTATGTGTGAGTGATCAAGGCTTGTACAATATTTCTAAGTAAAGAAAAAATGTAAAAACAATTACATTAATGTATATGTTCTTCATCTTCTTTACTTCATAATGCCTTGAACTCATTTTGCACTTGTTCATATTTGATATTGAAATCTGCATATAAATGTTAGTGCATTCGTATAACACACATAGTATAAATTGTTATTATCAAAATAATATCTTGGCGACATGATATTCAACATTCTCCTCCTTTTTGATGATGACAAACAATTTATGCATATGTAAGTATATTCTAAAAAAATTAGAATATTTTGAAATAAATATACTTACTCCTGCATAATTGCATATTAGAGTCTATAATATTAACAAGAGTCTATAACATTTATACCATTTCTCCCCCTTTGTCATTAACAAAAAGAAATACATGCCATAATTTCTTCAACATGAGCTAATACTTCAAACAGATCATCCAGATTATGAACATAGTCCATAACTTTACCCATCCAAATAGGTAGGCAAAGACTTGCCATAAAAATCAAAAGTTCCACAATGTTCATCATCATAATCTGTTTAAAATATATAGCACATGAATTAACTAACCAATCACCATAAAAACAACATAGAATGCAGTCATATAAGAAACATAGTAGCAACATAACACATATTACATATGTCTTAAAAACAAATTACTACGACATAGTTTGTGACAATCAAACTTAAACATACTGACAATCAAACATAAACATACCAAAATAAGACATAATTGTTTTGATAACAAACGTAAAGTACATCCAAATACTAAATGATGCATTCATGGTCTTCTAAGATGAAGGTCCTGGAGAAGGTTGACTTCCTTGGAAATATGCATTTAGCTTCATATCCAAATTATAAAATTTCTTCATTAACTCCTCCTGATTACTGATGATGTAACTATTCTGGGAATAAAGAGCTTGCTGACCAGTCTCTAACTCAAGGATGCGTGTAGACAAGGTGTTATATTGCACATCCGAGAAGCAAGAAGGTTCTGAGTGCATTTGTGGGGGTTGTTGACTAGATAAAGGGTCTGCTTGAGTTGAGGATTGTGGAATATCTTGTGGAATTTGTTCTTGAGGAGGTTGAGGTTCATCTTGAGGATTGTGATCATGAATTTTAAAATTTGTTAATTTCATCCTAGTTAGGCATTAGAGTCGAAGAACTCAATGGAACAAACAACATAATTCTCATACTCAAGATCAAAATAAAATTTATCAAAGATTTTTGTAAGAAAAGCACCATAAGGAAGAAATCCTTTTGGTATTGTCAGAAGATTATCATAATAAAATTCAGCCCATTAACTTGGATATTCCCCATTATAGCATATAATACTTTTGCTAAGTCTAGGGAAATGAAATGGAAACTTTTAGTTTTTGGAAACATGTTATAAGCTAAGATTCGAGCAATGAAACAAGGAATTGGACATAGCTTATTTGAATTATTCAATGGTTTACTATAACCAGGAAGAAAAATATGATTGGATAGCAATTCTGAATCATTCATTCTGATTGACCTAAGAGAGACTCCTCGTAAAGGAATGTTAAAACTTTTTCCAGTTGACTTAGAAGTCAATTCAATTTCTATTCCTTTGACAAAAGTTCTAAGCATTTCTGTTCCACTAATAGTTCCTACATGTTCTATATTAGTATAGAACAGAACCAGAAAAGGATATGTGGGTTTTCTATTTTCAGCAGAGAATACTTTAAGCAACCCCACATTCTCAAAATATAATCCAAAATTCCATGGGATAAAATCATCAAATTTCACAAATCGTCGTGGAAGAACTTCAAATGTTGATATTTTGTTAAATTCTTCAAGTAAATTAGGACTTTTAAATATATGATGATTTTATCATTAACATTGGTATGAACTTGTTTAGATTTCTCAGCCCTAGACATGATAAAATAGTAAAATAGAACTTGAAGAAAAATTAAAGAGATGATTGATGAACTTATCCAAACAGAAGAAACCCTAGAAGTAGTCGGCTAATACAGGCTATAGTCGACTACTAGATCTGACAAAAGCATGGAAACAAGAAAATATTGAAAGAGATTTGAAGAAAAATGTTGATTTGAAGAAACCCTAGAATGGAGAACGTGGGTTCTGAAGTGGGGAAGGAGATGGATCGGTTTTTGGGAGAGGACTTTGGGGGTTTACTTGTAAGGTAAAAAATGAATGGTCATGATTAGATGAGAAAACAAATGTGTGGTTAAGATTTAATCTGGATAAAATGTTATGAAGGGCTATGATTTGATCAGGTATATGTTGAATGGTTGAGATGAAATTTACTTAAGTGAAACAGGTATTGGGTTTTGGGTTTGATAGGTAAAAATCCAAAAAAGCTTAAAAAACTGTAAATATGTAAAATCTGTTTAAGTAGTCGACTATTAAGGATAGTAGTCGACTACATTGTAATCGATAGAAAGTTGTTTTTTAGATTTTAAATCAGAGTAGTCGACTATAATTCAAATTAGTCGACTACTATAAAACCCCAAAATTTGAATATTTGGTGATAAATAATAATAAATATGTTATATGGTGAAAATAATATATTTTTGATATTTGAGTATGATAATAATTGATTTGAGGTCAATTCAATATATATTTGTGAATATATGAGTTCAAATTCACAAAACATGCATAAATGCAAAGAGTGAGAATCTGAGAATTTTGACCAGTTGAGAGTTTTTATGTTTTGCATACTGTTTCATTCAGAATCTGGAAAAGTGTATAAGATCAAAGTTGTAGGTCTCTTCAATAGCTTTCCAATGAGTCTTAGATCACCTTATTCCAAGATAGGACGAGAAAGATACAGCCTTTATACCAAATCCCAGTCTGAGCATGACCCAGAACACTGTGTAGTCGACCGCCGTGGTCGCTGCGGTCGACCGCTGGGCGAACCTGGTTCTGTCAGTTTTGTTTCGGGTCAGGTTTTGTTTATACCAAGCCCAGTTGTTTCCCTAGGTATTTTTACTCGTTTTGAAGCTCTCAGAACCCTCTTTTGAACCCTAATAGCCTCAGCCCCCTTCTCTCTCTCCTCTCAAACCCTAGCTTCGTTTTTTGTGATTTTTGAGGAGTTCGAAGGATTTGCGATGGATTTTTGTGTGGATCAGCAAAGGGGATCATTCTCTTGTGAATCCAGGAGCTTTGTTCACCTCAGAGGCGAGTACCATCTCGCCCAATCTCTCACCCATGTTTTTACAAGCTTTTCTAACGATTTTAATGAGTTTTCTTGAGCCTAAATCATTATATTGCGTATATAGATAGATCTTTATGATATGAGATGTGAAAACCAAGTATTTCAATTTTCAAATACTCACCAATGATTATGGTCAAAGAGATCTAAATCTGAAAAAGTTTTATTAAGAGTTAAATTTTCGATTTTTACTGTTTTATAAAGCTTAAAACACGGGTATACATGTTCACGATTTTTAGTGATGATTTTTACATGCTGAATGTTGTTATATGATGATTTATATGTGTTAGAATATGTGATATATCATTTGGAAGCAGGAATAAATTGTTTGGATCAATTTCGAAATCAAGAAAAACCTGAATTTTGGCATCTGCCAGTCTCGCGATCGACCGCAGCGCTATGCACGGTCGACCGCTGGGCGTTCTGTCGAGCATAATGTCTCTGCTCCTTTCGCGGTCGACCGGAGTGGCCTTTGCGGTCGACTGCGATACTGTTTGTGCTGGATTTTGTTTTGTTGTGTATATTGTGGGTACTAATTGTTTACCTCGATTTTCCTGAAATTAAATTTACAGTATGGAACATTTGTCTATATATGTGAGTGACATTAGGATATCAGTTTAGACCCGCACACTGAGATACATGTGTTACTAGTATATGTGTACCTTTTCATTCATATGCATCATGGACGTTTAGCCATCGTGGCCCATGTGTTGGATCTTGATCATATAGTCCATGAGTGGGACATTCGTTGTTTTGCGTTGGACATGAAGCTTGCGGCCCATATGTTGGACCTGTAGTATTTATAGTCCGTGCGTTGGACCTACATCATATATAGTCTATGTGTTGGATATGCATTATATATATAGTCCATGTGTTGGGCTATTTCCTATTTTAGTCCATGTGTTGGATATTTGTTACATGCAGTCCATGTGTTTGACATGCGTTCACCTTTCAGTCCTCGTGTTGGACTATAATCCATTGAAGTCCTCGTGTTGGATTATAATCCATTTCAGTCCTCGTATTGGACATTTACATATTAGACCATGTGTTGGACATTTGTTAAGCTATGAGTATGACACTTATCTAAACTAGGACATGACATGATTACAAGAGATTTGGACATGATAGCTACCTAGACTGAGCACGACACTTATGCGATATTGACCTTTGACACTTATATGGTTTCGGCGTGACTTTTGATTAGGTATTGAGATGGGCTGTTTCTTTTAGTTTATTATTCATGTATTAGACTTCGAGTTTGGTATTTAGGGATTTACAATTTGAGATACAAGGTATATACATGAGGGTTTCCTTGTTTTGATTATTTCGATCGACGTACCTATGCTCGTGTTGTAATTTCCTAAATACTAAAACCCATTATTTGCTAGGATCAATGATTTTAACTATTATGTAATAACTGTATTTTCTGTATACAACGAGCCCTTTCTCTTGGGGTTGGTTGTGATGTTGCTCACTAGCGCTTTGACGCTCGTTGTCCCTCCCCTTTTCAGGTAACGAGCCAGGAGCCCGGAGAGTCGCAGGTTGATGACGATGCACTTTAGCTTCAGCCGTCTATTTAGTTATATTTTCTTTTGAGCTCCACCGTAGACTTCTGTTTAGACATTTGAGTGTTTTATTCTAGAAGTTGTAAAGGCTGTGTGCCTTATTTCCTTTACTCAGACTTGTTGTATTTGAGATTTGTTAAGAACTCCAGTTTATTCATTTCAGACATTGACTTTGTATTTCTGTATGTTGGATGATGAAATACTATTTCGATCTTAATCATTTCATCAGTTATCTCTTGTATTATCTTTTACTTGCTTTTGTACTTACACCTGTTATTGACTCTACTAGAGTGATAGAATTGTGATGGTGAAACATGTTATTGCATAGTGTGGTACATGGTGTTAGACCCTAGAGGGGGGGTGATTAGGGTCTTATGCTAATCTAAT
>BQKN01065888.1:92451-156741 GCA_022839385.1 Asparagus kiusianus | reverse complement strand
ATTGTTTGTCATCATCAAAAAGGGAGTGGTTGTTAGGTCTCATGTTTATGAACCTATTTTCTAATCTAGTTTTGATGATTAACAAACAATTCCTAACATCATTTGTCGAGTGTTTACAATTGATTGTAAGGTATCCTACACAAAGATCCTCAGTTAAGGTTGGTTGGACTTGCACCTGTACGATCATATTCATTCGAGGATGGAGAAATTCGGAAAGAATTCGTCACAATTTAAGTCGACAATATTATTGCTTCATCCATGCTACCAAGATCGAGCTTAATGAAGATCACATTGCTTGGGTATATGGTTTTGTAGTTTAGATTTTACTTTATGTGTTATATTTAAATCTCAAACCATACACACACATTATTTTGATTTATTGTATTTTGAGTCATTTTGAGAAAATAATGTGTATTTGGATTATTGACTTACTTAGTTAGTTTTACATCTTTTCTAAATCCATTAATCCATTCAAAAGGATTCCAAAACTGGTTTGTAATCATTTTGTCAAAATCAAGTGCTTCAACGAGCTCGGATTCTTGAGATTTTATAAAATGATGAGTTTTCACAAATAGAAAATAATATTTGAAAATTTTCTTTTCTAACATGTGGGTTTTCATCAGAATAAACATTTTCCCAAGTTTTATAGTTTTTGGAATATATTTACTATTTTTAAAAACACTTTGAAAATCAACTTTACTCTTCAAATATGTGTTGTGCACGTTTTTTGGTCGATCGACTATTCAAACCAGTTGACCGATAAACTGCTCTGCATTTTTAATCTTGTTTCTGCTTAGTTGGCCTATCTTTATCAATCGATAGAATAGTGTTATCAGTCAATCGATTATTTGAATCAGTCAAGCGATTATTTCATAACTGTAGCCAACAGTCATCTTATCAGTTGACCGATTCACTCATCAGACGACCGATTTGACTGTAACGGCTAGTTTTCTGTTTTCTTCATTTGAGAGTTTATAGATACCCCTCAATTCATTTTTGTTTAAATAAGGTTTCACACAAGAAGTTTAAGAAGTGTTTTTTAGTTTCAAAAGAATCTTTTTGGTGTGTTTGTTTATGTGAAGGTGCTTTCACAAAGAGAAGAATTTAAACTTTCAATATTGAGGCGATTCTTCCTCAATTCTAAATCATCTCTTTGTTTTGGAGAAGTGTTTCTAAAATCAATCTCTAGCTGATTTAAAGTTGATTTTTACATATTTTTGCTAGATTAATTTGAGTTTAATTTCATTTTTATTCATTTTCTACACTCACAACAAATTGAGCTTTAGTATTCCACATATTGTATATTTGGGTTGTGGGGTTGTATCTTTGAGTGAGCCTTAATTTCATTCTCATCTTTTTTAGAGAATTTTTTTTTGTATTTGCACTTACATTGTGAGATACATATTGTAATACACAAGAACACTTAGAGGAGTGGTTGGGAGAGACCGGTGTTAATTCTAAAAGGAGTGAATTGGTAGTAAAGCCTAGAGAAATGTGATAAATTTAAATACTTGAGGAAGGTAACACGAGCAAGTCCAACACATAGAGGAGTGTATTGTGTGATTGTCAATGTGTGAATTATAAAGGCTTTCGGTGAGCTTTGAAAATCGATTATGTAGTTATTTGAGATAGTGGAGAATCTACTCGAGGTGAGGATCGAAAACGTAGGTTGAGGGTTGACCGAACTCCATGATCATATTGCTTGTTTGTGTTTAGCATTGGCGCACTTATTCTTATGTATATTTTCATATCACCTATTGTCTAATAGTTTATATCGCCTATTGTTTATTGTTTATCCTTACATATCTCATTGTACATCATTATTGTAAGGATATTAACTAATAAGTTTATAATTTAGCATTGAAATCGAATTTGATTAACAATTACCCTATTCACCCCCATCTAGGATACTTTTAAGCTAACACTTCTTCATTCTCTTCCACTTGTGCCATCAAACGTAGCAACTAATTTTCTATACTTATGACTCAAGGGCTGCCACCTTCAATTTAATCAATAACAACTCTATCAGCCATTAGGTAATTGAAGGGCTTCAAATTCCGGATCACATATAAGACAAGCATACTTGCCGTTCATAGACCAACCGGACAGATTAGCTTAAGCTAGAAAATCATTAATCGTCTACATTAGAATAGTATGTATCTAAACGACTCTTTATGGTGGGCATCATATGTCAATACACCATCCGACCATAACTATTTTAGCTCATTGTTTGTCGAAAAAATTTTGAGAAAATTAAGAATAAAATTTGTATTAATCTCCATAACTAACTTAGAAAAAGAATGAATACAATCTCTCTTTATGACTACTCTCTAACTGACTTAGAAAAATAAAATTATAATTTTCTCTTTTTGGTTTCCCGATTTACAAAATAGAGAAGGAATCTATAGAAATCCTTCCTTTTGTCTAAACCTGAGTTCTTCTTGGTAGCGATGGAAGTTTGAATCTTGTATCTCATTAACGATCTGAGTACCTTGCTTCGTAGAACGTAGACTATTCCTCTTGACTTGACGTCGGGAAGAACTTGTGAGGCAAGTTTAAAACTCTTAAGGAGTTAAGAACTCTAAACGAGTTAAGAACTCTAAATGAGTTTGAAAATCTGTAAAAGAGTTACTTTAGAAAGAAAATTAATTTTTTTAACTTAACCAAAATGGTTCACAAGCCAAGGCACAAGCTCTAAGAAAATCTCTTGATAATGCTCCGAAAATCTGATCCAAGAGATTCTCCAAATTCTCCTAACTCGAACAAAAATTTGAACCCCTTTTCCAGCTAACTTTTTAGCTATTTATAGGGGTTTAATAGGTGTAACCAACCCCTTAAATTGCTCCGTAATTGGGGGGCGGGGGGTTAGTGCCCTCATTTCTTGCAAAAACGATTTTGGAGCCGTTTAGAACATGTTTTAATATGTCAAATGCAAGATTCACGTTCTGAAAACAACCCTCGCATTTAGAACTGAAAACACAGTAGTGAGCTCCACATTTTGAACTGGGAACACAATGGTGAACCCCACATTTTGAGCTTGGAACATGGTTAAGAGATTCACAATTTGAACTTGGAACGTGCTGATGAGCTCCGCGTTTTGAGCTTGGAATGCGCTGATAAGCTCCATGTTTTATTTTGAAGAAATCATCAACTTGTAATCTCTTCTATTAGAGTGTTGCAAGGGTTGTCATCTTGTAATCCTAGCCTTTGGTTCTTTGAGATGTGAGAATCGTCAATTTATAACTCTCGTTCATCATTGCAAAAGTTGTTAAATTGCAACTTCCATCATCAGTTGTTGTAAGAATCGTCAAATTGTAACTCTCATTGATTGATATGAACATTGTCAGATCATGACCACTATCATTTGTATTTTATAGGGATTAGCTATCTGCAGTAATTTTTAGACAGCCTACAGAACCCCTTCAAAGTTTTTGAAAGTTTGTCGTTGACTGGATCGAATTTTCAAAATACTTTCGATCTCGATTTTGCTTGATATTGGAACTGCTGATTCCTCATCACAAAGTGTTTGTTCACTACATCCTCTTCGAGGGCATTGTGAACTTAGTTGCATAAACTTGTCATGTAGGATCTGTACAAAAGTGTATGTCATGGCTCTACTTTTGAAACTCAGGGGTGGGCCTTGCGTTTGTTGCTTTGAAACATTTGGATGAGCCTTGTGTTTATAAGTTGAAACACAGAGGTGAACTTCTCATTCAAAAGTTGAAACGCAGAGGTGAGCCTCACATTTAGAAGTTGAAACGCAGAGGTTAGCCTCAAATTCAGAAGTTGAACCGACTTGGTGTGAACGTGGAGATCGCGTTTGGGCGGGATTTTTGCCTAAAATCCAATACCGATTTGAAAGCTCCAGCTATCTATAAATAGACCGTGAGTGTCAAATCAAGAGTCCACTTGACTCTTCTATTTTGGTCTTTGCTTAACAAGAACTCTCATTCTACAGAATCTCCGACGATCTTCCGTTCATCCTCGATAGAATCGATGGCACCCAAGAAATTTCATTAAAATCCCACTCTAAGAAAACCATCGCTGCGGGTTTAGGCACGCTAACATCCTCGGGTACCAGCGGTGCTACTTTTTAGGTGTCTTCACTGCCACAACAAGTCCCCATCATTAGTGGTAAGTGTTGGACTATTGAACTTGTTTTGACAATTTTTGAACTGCAAACGTTGACCGAGACTCGTGTTTTGTCATAGGAATGTGGGGGTGGAACGCTGCATTTTGATTTTGAAACATGGGGTTGACCCTTGTGTTTTGAACTTGGAACGCGGGGGTGAACCTCTGCACTTTGATTTTGAAATGTGGGTCTGATCCACACATTTTTAACTTGAAACACAGGACCGACCTTCGCATTTTGAACTTGGAATGTGGTGGTGGACCTCTACATTTTAATTTTGAAACGCAGGGCTAATTCACGCATTTTGAACTTGAAACGTGGGGCTAACCTTTGTGTTTTGAACTTAGTGGGGGTGAACCTCTGCGTTTTAAATTTGAGACGTAGGAACGACCCTCGCATTTTCAACTAAGTCTTTTAGACTTCTAAATTCTTCTGTTGTTTTAAGCATTGACTGTTTTCTCTTTGTACGCAATGCGTTACTCTAGCAAGCCCCTCTCATTCCATCACCACTTTGGTCATGAAGGTGGCAAGGACCACAATGTGAAGTTCAACCTTCGTCGAGAACTGCCAATTTTTTAGGATCAAGACAAGGAGCGTGCGAAAACAGTTACTCAAGACATTTCAACAACTCTTAGGGCTCTGGTCATGGATATTAAATTTGAGACCGTAGACCATAAGAAATTCAACAAGAGGGACTTTCTATTTAGAGATCCCGTCAAAATTGAGACTAGGCTTTTGTACGACAGGAACTACAAGTGGCTTTGGAAAGTTGGGGACCGCAATCTCTTCTTGCCCAATATGGAAAGGATGTTTCCTCTATCTTACTTTCAATATGCTTCCATCCTAAGGCATATGCATTGGGATCTCATCAAAGAACAAGACATGGTTCAATTGGTGCACTGACTTACCAAGGTGTTCGTCCTGTAGGTTACAGCCGACAGGTGATAGTTTTGAGACCCGGCTTAGTTGCAAGGGAATATCCAGTCGCCGAAGCTCCTAGCCCGGCTAACAATTTTGTGAGAAAATTTATTGCGGTGAAAGTTAAATTTTTCGCACAAGAATTCAGATCCCCTGGGTAGGTGTATTCTGCTGAAGGAGGATGGTGGGCCCAGATTAAATTTTTTTTTGGAGGAGTTGAGGGAACCACTTGCTCGATCTGGCCTTAGGGACCCTGTGATGGCTACCTAACATGGGATTGTACAAAGCCACTATAACTTTTTCGCCATACTGGAGTGGTATAACCTGGAGACGAGCACATTCTTTACACAGGTTGGGGAGATGGGCTTAGCTCTCCATGCAATGTTTGATGTCTCTTGTCTACCATTCGGAGAGCTACCATATGAAGAATTCGTCCTAGGGACGAAAGAACTTACAATTTTAAGAGCAACTAGTCTTGAGATCTACACCACTTTGTGGGAAGTGATGTGTTACTTCCACATCTGTACTAAGCTAACGAGACTTTGAGGAGGTGGTGTTAAGCAAGTATCCTAGGCGGGATACTTGTTCTAAAATCTGAATTATAAGGAAGCTTAAGTGACCCGTCTAGCTGCAAGCACTCTTGTTGATATCGAGGCTCGTATTGATGCTGCAACCACTCACTATGTTAACGAAGCCAAAGAGGATATTTTCCCATCTCTCACCGAGTTTGATAACTTCAATTATCAAGCTCAAGTTCCTATATTTGACGTGGCTTTATTCGCTGGATTTCTGATGTTGTGGCTAAAACGGTGTATGGTACCTACCAAACCGCTTGAAGCCATTGCGGTTGAGGTTGTATATCTTGCGGTTCTCTTATCTCATGGGAGACCGCTAAATATTCTCTCGGTGATGGTATGCTACCTACAAAGCGGCTTATGAGAGTTGTTTTTTATTTTATTCAAATCAAGGAGACAGACTCCTTTGAGAAGAAGACCCTCAAAGCTCCTAACCCGCGCGTACCGATGCCATATACTTATTTAATGGCATGGCACGCCTTACATTACCCTTCATTAATGACTGCACCCTCCCCCTATGATGGTTCTTTCATTCTATATTCATACGATGACTTGAATCAACTAAGTTGGAGGGTTGGTACATGATTAGGATCCGACAGATTTTGTAAAGGGATCTTAACTACCATGTTTTTCGTTGCTTCCCTGACTTTGAAGGCGGTGGGTATGGTGAGTTATATCAAGATATATGGGCCCTAATTGCTTTACAAAT
The DNA here is from genome assembly GCA_022839385.1 of Asparagus kiusianus. NCBI lineage: Eukaryota > Viridiplantae > Streptophyta > Magnoliopsida > Asparagales > Asparagaceae > Asparagus > Asparagus kiusianus. The sequence goes on along the minus strand of BQKN01065888.1, from coordinate 150,407 downwards.
TTGAATGGGTCTTTCGCTAGCTCATCAACATCAGGCCAGGCTATCTCCTCTTCAAGAAGAGCGGTAAATACATCATTGAGGCCTATCATCCTTATAGATTTTCCTGACAATTTGGATATGATCAGCTATATGTTAGAAACCCCAACCCTCGGCTCGCACTCATCAATAATTTATATGAAGGAGCTAGGGCTTAGTACTATTTGGTAGCTTGTTGTACTAGAGCTACATTCAGACTGCGCTACAAAACACCCAAATCCTACACTACTTTGGGCTTATATGCTTAGTATCGTGCCACCTCTTAGATCCCTGAGTACAAATTGTACTCATCTTGTTTGAAAGAGATCAAAAGAATGTATGAATCAAAGAGGGGTTCTAAGATGACTCATCTGAAGGGAATCGACGAGTATTTTACTTGTGAAGAAGTGGCGGTTGGGGATGAAAGAGGTGAAGCAGCAGAGGAGCTGAGAGTAGATGAGACCCATGAAAAGAGAGCTGTAGGGAAAAGAACCCTTATTGTAGAAGAAACACGACTCCATGAGAAGCGGGCTCACCAAAAATTATCGGTTGATTCCCCGACTCCTAAAGCTCAAAAGGGAGCAAAGCTGATGCAAGACGCTTTCAAGTCTGCAACTGTTGTTCCTAAGGAAGGGGAAGAATCATCTATTATAGGAATTACTCATCAAAGGGGACTCAGCAATTGGTCTAGCTTTAATAGGTGTGGCTCCTTCCTATCATCCTTTAGATGAAGAAGGGGAAGATGAATCAACTTCTGAGGATACGGAGGCTATCCTAATGATGGAACCCTTACTGTGATAGCTCTAGGTCAAGCTTCAAGTGTCGTTCCCCTAGTTATAGAGGCGACACAAGAGCAAGTCAAGCCTAAACCTACTCAAGCTGAGGAAGTTAAGTCTCCTGCAGGTGAGCCTATAGTGGCCGAACATGAGAAGCTTGGCAGAAATCGGTCTCCTTCTGCTTAGGCGCTGATGCCAATGGTGGGAGCTATGAGACCTAGTCCAACAATAGGACTAGTTCTTAAGTCCACTACTGTCGAAAGCTTGCCATAGCTTTCTGCAGTAGAAGATGATGAGCAATTATTGTATGGAACCTCTTTGGATGATGACGCTATTTGGGATGATCCACTAGTATTCACTTTTGACAAAGCATCAGCTTATACTGCTATTTCTCTCACAGGTAAGTGTTGTCCATTTTGAATTTCCATGAAATTTTCTCCTGCATTCTAACAATTTTTGTATGCAAGATCCCCGACTCTGGCAGTTGAGGAGACTAGAGCAACCACTCCCCCATCGGAGCAGCCTTCTCTTGGGCAAGCGACATCGACTCCTCTACTAGTGAAGCCACCTCCTCTTGTGATTTCCTTGAAACCCATGCAGGCTACAGGTGTTTCAAGTTCAGTTCAAGCGAAATCACCTACGACTCTCCTAACAAGCTCCATGTCCTTAGGTGCTTTAGGGTCATCTTTTCTCGCTTCTCTAAGCCCAGTAGTTGTTCCTAACTTGCACCATATTTTAATTGGGCAGTTAGAGAGCATGATGGAGAAGACCGTTGTAGTTGTCAGTGCTGGTGAGGGCCCTTTTGAGTCTTTCAGACCCTTCTTAACAAATTGTCTAAGCAACATTAGATGTTTGGGTGACGCCAGGTGCATCAAATGTTGTTCGGAGGGCATTTCTATTTTGGAAGAGGATCTAAAAGCATTGCACGACCTTGAACGTGTCGATCTCGAGGCTCAAATTGAATCGACATTCACTAACATCAAAGCTGAAGCAACACGTCGGCATGAAGTTTTTTAGAAGAATTTGGCTGAGAGGGAGGTTTATATTGGGTCTTTAAATAATCAGAATGACCAAGCACAAGCTGAGTTGACCTCTTTGACCACTGCCATGCGGACCACTCAAGAATCGATTGCGCAACTAAAGGTGGCTTTGGCTCAGAAGGAAGCTCAGTTCGCTCAGGAGGAAGTTCTAGTAAAAGGCCTCACTCTCAAAAATGTAGAAATTTTTAAAAATGACTACAAAGAGGTGCAACTTCTGGAGGAGGCCAAGAAGGAAGTCGTTGCTGCGGTGCCGGATGAGGATGAACTTAAGAGAGAAGCCACGGCGATAGTGCGAGTCACTCATGAGAAAAAGCTTTCGGATATCAAGTCACGGCTCGCATCTATCAAACTAATGGGCTTGCAAACCTGAATTTGTTTTGTTCTTTTGATAAGAAAAAACAATCTTGTATCATTCTTTAATATTTTGAATAAAAAGTAATATGGTTTCGGTTTTCCATTATTTCTTTCCTGTTTTATGTCTTTACCTTGAAACAATGAAAATAATTGAATATGCCAGAGGTATAATATTAACGTAGCATGAATTGTCATTTGACGTGAGATTCAAATTTTATTATTATCACTTAAGATAATTCTAGAAAAATTTTAATCCATTGGGGATTTTGTTGTTGTCTCGAACACTTGCTATTCTGTTGAAAAAGAATTAGCAGGTTCATAGGAGTTTAACTGTTGGAGGAGTATTGTATTGTTGACACAAGAACAATTTGTGGACTTATCATCCTATTAGAGATAATTGATAAGTTGGTTTGTCAGAGGTGTGTTATTAAATTAACAAAATGGTGTACTTGTGATTTGAACAAGATTCTGAGGACTTATCGCTCTATTGAAGAGACTCGATAAGTTGATTTTGTCAAAAATGTGCTATTACTTTCACAAAATCGTGTACTTGTATTTGAACAAAATTTTAAGAACCTATCACTCTATAAAGAGAGTCGATAAGTTGATTTTATCAAAAGTATGATATTAACTTAAAAAAATCATGTACTTATGATTTGAACAAGATTTTGAGGACCTATCGCTCTATTGAAGAGAGTCGATAAGATGATTTTGTCAGAAGTGTGATACTAACTTAACAAAATCGTGTACTTTTGATTTGAACAAAATTTTGAGGAGATATTGCTCTATTGAAGAGAGTCGATAAGTTGATTTTGTCAGAAGTGTGATATTAACTTAACAAAAGTTTGTTGCGATTTGAGTAATTTTATGGATTTATCATCCTACTGAAAAGGATTGATAACATGATTATGTCAGAGATATAATATTAACTTGACAGATGTTTTGAGGACTTATCGTTCTAATGGAGAGAGTCGATAAGTTAATTTTATCATCAGAGAAGCTTGCCATATTAAGAATGAGACAAGTTAAATTTGAGCTCTGAGGGGAGTTTAGTCATGAGAATCGTAATGTTAACTCGACGTTGTTTTATGAATGAGAGTAAGCGTCAAATTCCTGCTTTTGACACGTAGGATGAGCCTCGCGTATGTAATTGAAAACGTGAAGGTGATCTCTTGCATTTGTCTTTGAAATCTGCATTTGAAGCTTGAAACGCGGGGGTGAACTCAACGTTTTGAAGTTTTGGAATGCAAAGTGACCTATGCGTTTGAAGTTTGAAACGCAAGCGTGAACTTCACATTTAGAACTTGGAACGCGAAGGTGAACTTCGCATTTAGACTTTGGAACGTGGAGCCGAACTTCGCGTTTAGAATTTGAAACACGGAGGTGAGCTTCGCATTTTATAATTTGAAACACAAAGTTAAGCCTCACGTTTGGAAGTCAAACCAACTTAACTTGAAATGTGAAGATCGCATTTGGGCTGGATTGTTACCTAGAATTTTGTTCTGATCTTGCCGCGCTATAAATAGATCGATGTAGGTCAAATTAGAGTCACCCGACTCTTTTCATCTTCATCTCCACTCTAGAACAAGACTTCTCATTTCTTCAAGATGTTCAGAGATTTTTCCTCTCAAAACCACAAGTTTTTAATTGTCGATCACCATTAATGGGATTCAAGAAACTCGCTTCCAAGACCAGGAAGATCGCAGAGACGACTTCAAGTGCGCCATCAGCTGAGGCCGTCGGTGATGCTTTTGTTCAGGCGACCACTCCGCTGCTATAAGTCCCTCTTCACCATGGTATGTTTGGACTTTTGAACTTGTTTTGGCAAGTTTTGGCTTGCAAACAACGAGCAAGACTCATGTTTTGCCATTGTAACATAGGGATAGATCCTCGTGTTTTATTTTGAAACACGGAGGTGACCCTTGCATTTTGAAATTGGAATGCAGGTCTAACCCTTGCGTTTTGATTTTGAGACGTGGGGACAACCTCTGTGTTTTGTAATGGGAATGCGGTCTGACCTTTGTGTTTTGATTTTGAAACATGGGGGTGGCCATTGTGTTTTTTCTTTCTAAGTCTATGAGGCTCGTTTTTAGCTTATTTGCTTGTAAATACTAACTGTTATCTTTTTCCTTCGCAGCATACTATTCCCATGAACCACTCTCCTTCTAGCATCATTTTGGATATGAAGGAGATTTGGATGACAACATGACTCTTGGTTTGCACCGAGAATTATCGCTATTTGAAGACGAGAACATGGATCGAATGTTAACAATCCAGTTCACGAGAACATCAACTCTTCATGCCCTCATCACTGATGTAGAACTTGAGACGGCTATAGATCAGAAATTTGAGAAGCCAACGTTCCTCTTTGGAGATTGTGTCGAAATCGACACCAAGATCATATATGCTGAGAACTCGAAAATGCAAGTTAACGACCACTTTTTCTTCATATAGGACATGGAGTGGATGTATCCACTCTCATATTTTCAGAGCGTCTCCTTTAGACGGCGTATAGATTGAGATCTTGTAAACGAGAAGGACAACGTATCTCTTGGGACCTTCATTCATCAAAGTGTTCATCCTGTAGGACAAAATTTTGAATGGAGGCATTTTTCGATAGCTCATCACTATCTGGGCGGGTTACCTAATCTTTCGACAGGGCGACAAATGCATCCTTGAGCCCTATCAGCCTTATAGATTTTCTTGGCAATTTGGGTACGACCAGCTGTATGTCAAAAATCCTAATCCGAAGCTCGCTCTCATTGGTAACTTATATGAGGTACTTCAAACCTAGTGATCTGTGAATAATTCAAACTGTATTCCATACAAATAATGCCTCCACACCTTCAGTGCAAAGATCACTGCTGCTAGCTCCAAATCATGTGTGGGATAATTCTGCTCATGAGTCCTCAACTGTCTCGAATATAGGCTGCAACTCTCTTGGTTTGTATCAATACACCTCTAAAACCTGATAAGGATGCATCAGTTTAGACAACAAAAGTCTTATCACTGCTAGAAATAATCAATACTGGTGCTAAAGTCAAATTAGTCTTTAATGTCTCAAAGGCCTCTTGGTATTCTATGGCCCAAATAAATGGTGCATCCTTCTTAGTAAGGCGTGTAAGTGGCGTCGCAATCTTTAAGAAGTCTTGAATAAATTTTTTGTAATAGCCCGCCAGACCTAAGAAGCTACAAATCTCGGTAACTGTCTTCGATGGTTCCAAATCAAGTACGGCCTATACTTTAGCTGGATCTACTACAATGCCTTCCCGGCTGATGACATGGCCTAAAAATCTAACTTCCAATAACCAGAATTCACATTTGCTAAATTTGGCATACAGCTGTTGTTCTCACAAGGTCCGTAATGCCAACCTCAAATGCCGCTCGTGCTCGGCCTCCAATCTCGAATAGATGAGGATATCTCGATAAAAACTATCACAAACTAGTCTAAGTATTAATGGAAAACATGATTCATCAAATCCATGAATACTGTAGGTGCATTGGTCAGCCCAAATAGCATGATCAGAAACTCGAAAGACCCCTATCGAGTCAAGAAGGCAGTCTTAGGAATATCCATCTTCCGAACCCGTAATTGATGATAATCGGAACGAAGATCTATCTTCAAAAAACACTGAGCCCCCTGCAACTGGTCGAACAAGTCATCGATCCTTGGTAATAGGTACCTGTTTCAGATAGTGACCTTGTTAAACTCGTGATAATTAATGCATAATCACATACTCCCGTCCTTCTTCTTCACAAAGAGGTTTGGTGCTCCCTATGGAGAGTGGCTCCGTCGAATAAATCCCTGAGACAACAACTCAACTAGCTGGATCTGTAGCTCTCTCATCTTAGCAGGCGCTATACGGTGAGGAGCTTAGGAAATCTGCGTGGTGCCTGGCATGTCCTAGAAGACATCCTGGTACTCTGAGACTGCTCGTATCTCACTCAAATCTATACCCTGATCCTACAATATCACCTCCTTAATGTATGCCAGATATAACTCCGCAAACTGGTTGCCTCTGGAGGTCGCCACCAGTAACTCAGATCCATCATATGCTCGCAAACTGACTGTCTTTACAAAACAGTCGATACTCACATGGTAGGAAGATAGCCAATCCATACCAAGGATAACATCAAACTCAGACATACGAAACACAATCAGGTCTATCACGAACTCAGAATCGTCCAAACTGACGATACATCTCCTACAAACACTCTCTAAAAGAGACGTCTCCCCTAAAGGAGTAGATACAGATAAAGAAAAATCTAAAAGCTGCGCCACAAGTTAGAGTCTAACCATAAAATCGTAGGAGATAAAAGAATGTGAAGCGCCAGAGTTAAAAAGAATACATGCTGGAAAGGAATTCACAAGGAAAGTACCTTCTACCATCGTCCCACTCGCGCCATGATCACGAGGAACAACTGCATACACTCTACCAGTATGCTGTGCTACATCGCTTGGAACATATGGGACAATCTGTCCTTGCTGGGTCTCCTGAATTGCTCGTAACTGTCCCTCAATCCTTAGGATTGCTGGAGGTGCCTTAATTCTCAACTTCTGACCCTGGCCGCATCCCTAAGTGCGGTTCTGATACTGCTGCTACTGGTTCCTACCTTGTTGGCCTGCTGTGGGTGCGGTGCGGTACTATGCTGCTCTATGACCGAGCTTGCTGCAATTAAAACAAGCTCCATGAAATCGATGCTACTGTTGCACCCCCTGATCCTACTGATTTCCCTTCTTATGGGGACCCTACTGATGTGGAGCCTTACGCTGATGCTGGGGTCCTCCTGAGCCTGTAAATGGTCTCTTACCCTTATCTTTATCCCCGAACTATCCTGACTTAGCATTACCATCTTTGCCCTTAATAAATATAGTTGTGTCTATCTCCTAAGCTATGGCAGCATCTGTCACCTCCCGCACTAAATGAAATCTCCGAGATACTAGAAATCAACGTAAACCTGGGTGAAGTCCCGTCATAAACATCTGAGCCTGCCTCTCCTTGGTGTGCCACATTCCAGTGAATCTAAGTAGTGATATGAATTTACTCCCAAAATCCGTCACTGACATATCCCTCTGCTCCAACCGAGCTAGATCTAACTCCTTCCCGGCTTTCGCTACAGCCGAAACATACTTCTCTTAAAAAAATACACAAAAGTATCCTACGAGGCTGTCAACCTCTGCTCCGGAGTAAAACGAAGTCGATACTATCCTCCTGCATCACCCTTGAGGCTCAAAGCTGTTAGCCTCTACTTCTGCACAGTATCGATATTAAGCATGTCCAAAATGTTACTTACATCTTCCTTCCATTTGTGTGCCACAATGGAATCCGTCGAACCATGAAACTATGGAGCCTTCAACTTTTGATACCTTTCTACCAGACGAAGCCAAGCCTCCCGCTCAACCATTCCATCATCAACTAAAAGTGGTGGTGTGACTACCGGTGTCCCCTCTGGCATCTCCTCCTGAATGGGTGTTCCCTATCGAACCTGATCTACTAACTGCTCCTCAATAGTTGCTAGTCGAGCAGCTAACGGTGCTATGAAATCTACTAAGTACTGCGGAGCCTGCTACCGCTCGGGTTCTCTATCGACTTGCTCAGCTCCCTGAGCACGACTACTTCGACATCCACGACCTCTTCCTGACATCTATAATATAGAAGTAGGGCTTATTACGCAGTAAATAAAATCTCAAGTAGGAAAAGATATAACATATACAAATAAGTAAATCGTATCACATATTACTCATAGCATGCCTTATTATTCGAAGCAAATAGTTCATCATAATTTTTTTTGTAATTTCCGCGTACATATATAATATGTCCTTACTCATACTAGGAATTCCTAGCGGACTATATACATGATTCCTAGAAACTCTATCCTAACTCCATAATATGACACATGAATGATCCTAAGAATATTGGAACCTAGAGCTCTGATACCAACTGTGACGCCCCATGTTTCATGCAAGGCTGCAGTCCAAGGCGAAACCTGGAATGTCAAACTTGCTAAGAACCAAACACCATGCTATGATATGTTTCACCCTTATAGTCACTATCTCTCTAGTAGAAACAACAAATAGGTAAAAGTACCGACAGATAAATAATAGAGATAGAACAAACCAGGTGTACATAGAAGCAATAAGAGAATAATCATCAGTGAGCCCAACTAAAATAAAAATATCTCTGAGTTTGAAATAAAGCTCAAGTACAATGAGTCAAATAAAGTATCATTATGGTTCTCAGCCTCTGCAAAGTAAAATACAAGTCTAGAGTCTGAACATAAACAACTAACTGTGGAGTTCTGTAATAATTACTAAAATAATAAATAGATAGATAGAATCTATGAATAAATCCTATCAACCTACGACTCTCAGTGCGCCAGACTCACTACCTGAAAAGGGGGAAAACAACGAGCGTCAAAGCGCTATAGTGAGATCATCTCCACGTCTTCCCAGAGGAAGGGGTAGGAGTATATAGAAAATACAGATAGTATATATGTATAAAATCATTCATATAATTCCAACTGGAGATTAGTATGTAGGAATCCACAAGACAAGAGTTAGTATGTCGAGTAAAATAATCCAAACAAGGAAACCCTCATGTATATACCATGTCTTAAATTATGACTCCGTAAATACTAATTCCAAACTCTATGAATGAGAAAGAACAATAAACAAAAAAGTAACACTCCAAACCTCAAACCTATATAGCAAATTTCTCATCCTGATCTACACTCGGGTTGACGGATCTAACATAAGAGAAACTCATCCAAAACAAAGATTAACCACAAGCCATGTCGTGTAAGCCACGATCTCAGAGAAAACACCCTACTTACGGGTATTCAAAATAGAAGCAAAACTAAAATTTATAATACTTACAAGTGTGCATCTCATGTGCATTAGTGATACTCTTGTAATATTCTTAGTCAATTGCTCTGCGGCAATAGGTTTTATCTCCCTATCCCGGATACATGAAATGATGATATTTTTGTAATGTTTTTACTCAATCAGCCTGCGAAAATGGGTTTTATTTCCCCATTCTGGATACATAATATGACGATAATTTTGTAATATTCTTACTCAATCGCCCTGCGAAAGTGGGTTTTACTTCCCCATTCCGAATACATAATATGACGATACTTTTGTAATATTCTTTCTCAATCGCCCTGCGGAAATAGGTTTCATCTCCCTATTTCGGAAACATAAAATTACTATACTCTTCATATTCATCAACTTAAATTAGGACAAAGGTATATCTACACAATAGATTCTAAACATACTTGCATATGTCTCGATGTACGTGTCCATATCTAGTGTTTACTGACATCTCGAGTGTTAAACAACTCATAAATATTGTATTATAGCAGTACAAGGTCGAGAGGCTCGCTCGAAAACTAAAACAATCGAACAAAACATGCACAGGCCGATATACAGTTTGGCGGTCGACCGCGATTATGCGACGGTGACCGCGACAGGTTCTAGGGCCTACCCAGGCCTCTACCCTACACGCAGTCGACCGCCACTAAGGCTCGATCGACCATGGGCTAAAATTCCAGATTCTAAATCTGGTTGTGTGTGTTGTGTTCACGTCGTGTTTAGGTGATTCAAACATGATTAAAACAATATGAATCTTGCATGGAAACATGTCAACAACAGATAAAAACTTTTGCGAGCAACACAATATATAAATACATGATTATGTACATAAAAATTCATATTTAAAACCCTAAAACATGCATAAGAACTTAAAACAAAGAACAATTCATCTTTCTTCAGATTAAACAACTTTTAAATCATTTTTAGATCTTAAATATCTTCTGTAAATTCGTTCTCAAACCTTTTCACATGGAAAGACCTAGTCTTTATACATATAATACAAAAGAATTGACTTTTATTCATAAACTAGTCAATTTGGCTCTATAAAACATGATAAAAACTATTTAAAAATATTTTAAAAACTAGGAGGGGGATTAGTAGAGATGAACTCGCCTCAGATTTGTAAAAAAATATTTAAGATGCCAAACCAAAGTAGATCTCCACTCCAAAAGCTAAAAACCACACAAAATCTCGCTCAAAAGCTTCCAATCTTCTCTAAGAATCAAGTTAGGGTTTATGGGGGTTTGGTGGCTATTAGGATTCTTAGAAAAACTAAGAAAATTCGTGAAAGATTGATATATAAACCAAGAAAAATGAATATGGGCTTTAGAAATCCGAAACCAACTCAAAACAGGAGCAAAGCTTTTGTAGGTCTCGCAGTCGACCGTCTATGGTCGACCGCGACGGTCGACCAGACTGGAATTTTCCAGCTCCTCATATATATGGCCATTGTGCGTGTTTTGACTCTTTTCTTTATCACGAATGAACTTGTTTATACTCAAAACATATGTTATACTACTCACATACCATTTAACTGTATTTATCAAAATAAAAATCCATATATCATAATTAATCACATATTAATTATATATATATATTATAAATTTTTAGGGTTTTACAGCTGTACCGGAGCAAGATTTAAGCTGCCCCCTAAGGCACCCAACTCTTACACCGTTCTGGATTTTTATCAATTGGTATTATGAAGTTTCTTAGATCTCAGAGTACAATCTATACACATATTCTTGAAGGAGATTAGAGAGATGTATGAATCTAGAAAGAGTTCTAGAACGACTCGTCGGAAAGGGTTGATGAGTATTTGTCTTGTGAGCAAGCGACAACTAAAGTAGAAGAGGTCTGGGAAGAGGCTAAAGAAGTCGAGACCCGTGAAAGGAGGGTAGCTGGTAAACGAACCTTAATAGCAGAAGAATCACGTCGTTACGAGAAACGAACTCGTCAAAAGTTGTTAGCTAAGCCTATAACTTCTAAAGCTCAACAAGGGGAAAATCTCATGCAGGATGCGTTTAAATCTACGAATGTTATGCATATAGATGAATAAGAGGAGGAGTCATCTGTTGCAATGATAGAACCCTTTTCAAGGATGGCTTATGATGAAGTTCCACAAGAGAAAGCTGCTATTGAGTCCACCCAAGCAATGTCACAAAATCTTGTGACCCATGGTGCATTAGTGCCCTCCCCAGCTACTTCTCTAAGTCCAAATTTCTTAAAAGGATTTCTTGAATAGTTGGAAGGCGTGATGAAACAGACCATCAGCTTTGTTAGCGCTGGGCAAGGTACTTTTGAGACCTTCAAGCCCTTCTTAATGAATTGCATGAACAATATTAGGTGTTTAGGCGACACCTACTGGATCGAGCATTATACAAAGGGTATCTCTCGCCTGGAGGCAGATTTAAAATCTTTGAAGGACCTCGAGTGCACTGACCTGGAGGCAAAAATGAAACAGGCTTTTGCTATCCTTCAAGCTGCATAAGCACCGCAACAAGAGGACCTTCAGAAGAGCTTGTCTGAGAGAAACACACATGTTGCAGCTTTGCAAGAGCAGCACAATCAAATACAAGTTGAGGTAGCTGATTTTGTTATTGCTACGTGCATAACTCACAAAACAATCACTTAACTAGAAGCAGAGTTGGCTCAGAAGAAGGCTCAGCTGGCTCGGGAAGAAGTGGCTGTGAAGGAGCTCCATCTCAGGAGTGCTGAAACTTTCACCAATTACTGCAAAGAGTTGCAACTTCTTGAGGAGATCCAGAAGGAAATCGTTGCTGTGATGCCTGACAAAGCAGAGCTTAGTAGAGAAGCTGTAGCAACAGTGAAAGCTGCTCATGAATAGAAGCTTTCAGTCGTTAAGTCTCAGCTCGCGTCGACTAAGATGATGGGCCCTGAGACTTAACAATGTATCGTTCTTTTAATAAGAACAAAGCAATGATTTTGTATCACTTCTTAGTATTCTGAATAAAAGGTGATATTGTTTTAATTTTCCATTGTCTCTTTTTTCTGTAAGGTTTTGTCTTGATACAATGAAAATGATTAAAAATGCCAGAGGTGTAATGTTAACTAAGCGTAAATTCTTACTTAGAGTAAGATTCATATATTCTCTTTATTGCCACTAGGATTATTTCAAAACATTTTAATCATCATAAGTATAATGTTAACTCGATGATGTACTAGCTGGGGATGATTTTGATGATTTGTTACTCTTGCTTCAATAAATTCTGAGTAACCAACCCTCACTCTAAGTGAGTTCAATCTCTCTCTTTTTATACTTAGCTTGTGATTAAAAAAGGGGCTCATGATTCTTATGAGTAACATTTCTTGAGAAATTTTTCATTGATATCATGAGTCTGTCACCTTTTTTATTAATGAGATGGTAAGCTTCATTCGAGTAGTCTGACTCTACTATGAAGGGTCCTTCCCATTTGGGATTGAATTTTCCTTTTGTCTTGTGCGTCATGACCATGGGATGTCTGACTGCTAAGATAAGATTGCCTTTCTTAAAGATCCTTTGTTTGACCTTTTTGTTGTAGGCTTTTGAGATTGAGATTTGTATAACTCAATCTGTTATTGGGCTTTGAGCCGTTTATCATCTAACGCTTCTAGCTCTTGAAAGCGTAGTCGATGTTGTTCTTCATCGGTTATCCTGGTTGCAAGAGCAACTCTTAGAGATTGGATCTAAATTTCTAATGGCAACACAACTTCCCATCCGTACATCAAAGAGAAAGGAGTAGCTTTCATCAGGGTTCTCATCGTTGTACGGTAAGCCTATAGACTTTCTTCAAGTTTTTTGGCCTAGTCATGTTGACTTTTAGAAATGAACTTTTTGAGAAGCTTTACAATGGTTATGTTGAAGTCTTCTACAAGACCATTCGCTGGTGGGCAATATGTCGTTGATACGATACTTTGGATTCTGAACTTGTTGCAGAATCTCTAAAAGTCATGGCTGACAAATACAGTTCCATTTTCATGGACAATTCGTGTCGGTATACCAAAGCCGTAGATGACGTAATGTTTGATAAACTTGATCACGTTTAAAGTCTTGACTTTTTTCAAAGGAATTACTTCTGCCCATTTGGAGAAGTAATCGGTTATTACCAAGATAAATCGATGTAATTTTGATGTTGGCAGAGAGATAGTTCTAAATATATTCATTCCTCACATCTCGAATGGCCAAGATGAAGATGTTAGGTGCAAATTCCCTGGAGCTTGATGAATGAAATCACCATAGACTTGACATGCATGACATTGTTTAGCATAATCGATGGCGTTTGCTAATATTTTTGGCCAATAATAGCCAAGTCTTCAGAGTCGATCCCTTAACTTAGCTCCGGGTTAATGAGCTCCAGACATTCCGTCGTGTACTTATTTGAGAGCTTCTTGCGCCTCTTTTTTGGAAGGTAGTGAAGCAGAACCCCATCATGTGATTTTTGATATAAAGTTTGAGAAACCTCGTTGTAATAGAATCAAAGGGCTTTCCGTTTGACTGCAACCGCTTATTTATGATCATTAGGTAATATGCCATACAAGACATAGTCAATATACGGGAATCTCCAGTCCCTCGGTTCAAGATCGATTGAAGTTTCACAGATTATCTCTGATGTTGTATCTTCTGAACAATCTTCTAGAGGAAATTTAGGGTGATACAAGTCACGACCCATAATAAATATTGTTGTTTCTGTCTTTGGAGGTAATGCCAACGAAGTTGCCAGCGAGGCTAAAGCATCCACATAGGCATTTTGGACTCGTAGAATGTTTCCAATAAAGAAGCCTTCAAATTTTCAGGGTAACCCTAGAGTCACAAAATGTTAGGAGACTAAATCCTCATTACACACTTTATATTCTCCCTAGACTTGATTTACAATGAGTTGAGAATCACCGTAAGCCTCAAGATATCTGATGTTGAGTTCCTCGGCCAATTTCATCTCTAATAGCAAAGCGTTATACTCTGCTATATTATTGGTGTAGGGCTCGGTTATCCTCTTGGGATCACATGACCATTTGGAGATACGAGGACTACCCCCACTCCAGCTGTGATTCCTCCATTAGGCCTTGCTCTAGACGCACCGTCAAAAAACAATGTCCATACTTGCATAACTTCTTGAGTTATGAAAGCTTTTGCAACCTCATGTTGTAAATCTTTATATAATTTGGAAGAATTGGATACCGGATAATCGGTTAGGAAATCTACCAGAGCATGGCCTTTAATAGCCTTCTGCGGCGTGAATTGTATCAAATATTGCGATAGAAGTATTGCCCATTTTGTGAGGCGGCAGTTCAAAGAGGAAGGTTTCGTCATGAGTACCCTCAAGGGATTTACCTTAGAAATAACATGGATCATTTGTCTGACTAAGTAGTGTCGTATTTTCTGGATGGCGAACACCAAGGTAAGGAATTCTTTTTCTACTGGATTGTACCAGTGTTCAGTCCTAATCAAGGTTCTACTAAGGTAGTAGATTGCATGCTCATGACCTTAATCATTATTCTGGACTAGTAAAGCCCCAAGAGAATGGTCTGTGGCTCTCACATATAACAGGAAGTGGTTTTCCTAATACCAGAGCCACTAGAATGGGTAGTTGAGTGAGGTATCATTTGATTCCCTAAAATGCCTTTTGGCAATCTTCACCCCAAACGAATGAGACTCCTTTCTTCATTAATTTAGATAAGTGTCGGCAGCATCCTAAAAGATTTGATATGAATCTCCGAATATAAGCTAATCTGTCTTGCAAGCTCCTAAGCTCTTTGATGTTCTTCGAAGGTGGCATTTCTTGGATTGTACGAACCTTTTCTGGATCAAGGTAAATCCCTTTGGACTTAACTATAAATCCAAGGAATTTACCGTTGGCTACCCCCAGGAAGGATTTAGTTGGATTCACCTTAAGTTGATGTGCTCGCATGATGTCAAACATCATTTTCACATCTGAGAGATGATCGCCTTTCTTTTGGCTTTTTACCACGATATCATCCACGTAACACTCTTCCCTTTTGCGTAGATGTTCATAGAAAATTGTATTCATGGTGCACTGATATGTTGCACTAGTGTTTTGAAATCCGAAAGGCATTACTATATGACAGTATACTCCCAGCGACATTCTAAAAGTTGTATGCTTTTCATCTTCAGGGTACATTTTGATCTGATTGTACCCTGAGAATCCGTCCATAAAAGAAATTCTCTCATACCCACAAGTATTGTCAATCATGATATCTGTGATGGGGAGTGGGAGTTTATCTTTTAGACATGCAAAATATAATTCACGAAAATCAATGAATATCCGGAACTTGCCATTTTTTTAGGCACAGGAATGATGTTAGCTACCCAGTCAGGATATTGTTCCTCTCTGATGAACCTGAATCGATAAGCTTCTTAACTTCTGATTTAATTGCTTCCATGATCTTCGGCCGGAACCAACGTTGTTATTATTTGACGGGTTTCGCATCCAGATCTATGTTGAGAGGATGCATGCCCACCTTTGGATCAAGACCAGGCACATCTTTATAGTTCCAAGAGAAGACATCTATATATTCTTGGATGAGAGATATAAGGTTTTCTTTCTTGGATGGTGATAAGCTTTGACTAATAAAAATAGGTTAAGGATTGGCTTCATCTCCCATATTTATTTGGATCATCTTATCTTCAGTATGTGGCTCACGTTATTCGAAGCGTATATGTCCCATAATATGTTAAGACATTTAATCCAAGGGTCATTGGAAGATTCTATCAACTCTTCATCATCCTCCTCATCATTATCTGGATGACTGGTTGAAGTCATGTTCACAGACATGCTTTAGAAGAGTGCTCCAATGCTCACATCGGAGTCCCATGATGATGTTTCGGTTGAATGGTCTTGATGAAAATATTCGCTAGCTTCGTTTTCTGAAGGGAAAGGTGTTGAGACATAGCCTAAACCTCTCCCAGTTTTATGATAATAATAATGAGGTTTTCCTTCTGGAGTGAAAGATCAAATCAATACTCGCCTTCCTTTCTCGAAGTTTAACCTTCCTGATTATCAAAATCATAACCCATATTCCTCATCATATGGAGGGACTTAGGCCTATACTGATGGAATTGTGGGATTTCGGTATCATCCTTCGAACTTTTCTGATTTGATAGTTCAAAGTTGACTTTCTCAAAATAGATCGTCTTTTGACCTTTCTTCTCAGTCGGGACCATGAAGAAGGCTTTCTGTACATCTTCCATCTACTCGAATGTGGCTAAAGATGACTTGAGCTGCAGATTAAGTGATGCCTCGGCGTACAATATATGCCATGGGTCTTTGCTTACATCTATATCAGTCCATGTTTTCTCACATTCAGAGGATACATCAGATGCGTAAGCCAAATTGAAATTTTTATTAATGTACCACTCGCCCTCACTAGGTACATCATTATTATTGAGCTTATTCTAGTTCATTACATTCAGATTCAATTCCCACAGACACTCTTCCTCGGGTTCGGGCTCGGCGTCCGCTTCATTTCCACTGTCAAGATCTTCTTTTGGCTATTCTGATTCTTAGGAGTCCAGATAGAAAACAGAGTCAGTGTGGTAGTTTTCCACACCCTTGAATGTATGCTTTTCGGCTATCAAGGTTTTGACTTCTCCCTCTGCATTAACGTACTTCATCACTTGATGGAAGGTAGACACGACAATGCAATTCGCATGAGTCCATGGTCGTCCCATTAATAAATTTTAAGATGTATCCGTGTCTATGATATAGCAAGTCATTTCTGACTTATGATCTCCAGTCTGACATTTGAGTTTGATTTTGCACAAAGTTCGCGTATTGTTGGCAATGAAGCCAAAGATAGTAGTTTTGGTAGAATTCAATCGATGCAGAGGAATCCCAAGGACTTACATGACCCTGTATGGTATGATACTGAACGCTAAACCGGGGTCAACTTGGACTTGACTGATCTCAGAAGACCTAATATACCCTATATAATACAGGGGTCTGTCATGCATATGCTTAATTTTCATATCTTCCTATATGAATTATGTGCATGGTAGACTTTTGATAGTTTGTAAGCATTGTGCACAGGAAGATCCTTTTGTAGCTTTTAGGATTATAGGAACTTGTGTGTTGAAGCTCTTTGTATCCGTTAAAGCTTCGATCAGAGTTTTTCTCATGGATTTGGACAGCCTTAATAGCTCGTAGTGCGCGGTTCTGGCAGGAATGTTAGCTAATTGTGCCATGACATCGAAACGGAAGATTTGCTTAATCCCCCGAATTCTTGTTGGAGAAGGTTCTTATTGTAGCAAACCTCCTTCTGCTTTCCGTTATCAGATGCTTTCTTGGGGTCAGAACCCCTAGTCTCTTCAGCCTGTTCTCATGCTTCATGAGTAGTTTGATCATACTTCTTCAAGTACGTCTTCCCCGACCTAGTGCCTACTCCGGGATTTGCTTCTTGGTCGATGGAAAGATCAATCCTCTCCTTTTACGAGTCAGTGAGAGGGACCAGATGTGTATCATCTTCATCCAGAGAGGGGCTAATCATGTAGAAAGATTTAGCTTTGCTTCTCTTTTTCTTTCCTTATGCACTTGTCCACTATTGATCTTCAAGCAAGTCACAATGGACCCACATTATCTCTCCTTTTAGAGTGGTAAGGGGTACCAATCTTTTATCTTTCTGACCATGCGAGTTAGTGTTTGTCAAGTGTAGCTCTCCCTTGGGAATAGTGATGACGCTATTGGGAGTCAACACAGGTAGAAAGTCCCCGAATTGGACCAATATCATTTTAGTAGATATAGTCTTTTGTTCTTGCTTTAGCTTGAGCACTTCAGCGTCGACCAAGGCCTGCAGGATATCCTTAAAGATATAGCATCTCTTTGTTGGATGCCTAAGCATTCTAGGATAGAGGCAGTAGTTGGGATCATATACTTTTCCCACCTCTTCAGGTCTCTTCTTTTTAGGAAGCTTCAACTTGTTATTCTTCTGAAGTAACTTGAACAGAGTAACCACATGATCATCCTTGAAAGAGTATTGTTTCAATGCTCTTGGCTGACTCGATGCCTTGCCCTGCTTAGCAGGTGGCGCTCGAGTATTAGTATCAGTGGTTAGGGTACCCTTTCCCTTTTATCAGGGAGCATTACCTTGACTATGTTGTACCGGCTTCCTCTGTTTACTTGTCTCTTTAGCTTTTATCCGAGCAACAATTTCTTTCACTTGTTTTCCTTAGTAGACTGGCTATTTTAGGATAGGCACTCTGCAACCCCCATTTGATCTCGGAGGTTGGTCTGCAAATTATGCCGGTAGGTTTCCATCAGAGTAGCTTGTGTCATACCCGAAGGACATCATAGGGCCATGCCTCAGAATCTTTCTACGAAGGCTTTAATAGACTCTCTCTCTCTCTTCCTCTGTTTGGTGGCAAGAAGGGTAGGGACAGAGACTTCTTTGTCATCTTCGAAGAACCTGACTAGAAATAGCCTTTCTAAATCTGCCCACTTTTGAATAGATCTGGTAGGAAGTTTCATGAACTATTCAAAGGCAACACCCTTGAGGGTGCCAATGAATAAACGAGTCAATTTGGAATTATTTGATATCACATTCCCAAACAGTGACTTGAAATAGTAGATATGTTCATTCGGTGACCCTATGCCATCAAAAGATGGAGTAGGGGCTTTAAATTTGGAATGATAAGAGGCTGCATCCCATTCAGTAGGGTAATTCCTAACAACTCCTTCCTCTTAGAGCTCGCTTCTGTTGGCAATAGCATTGAGGCGAGCTTCCAAATCTTTCATCTTTGCTGATTAAGGATTATGTTCCTTCTCGACCTCTTTTTCCTCTTCAGAGGAAGATTCAATGTGGTGGTCTTCTTGATCAAAAGTTTGTAACACTTTTTATTTCCTCTTTGATGAAGATGTTCTTACTCTTCGGGAGGATTCATGTTGAGGCGACGAGTCTTCTTTTTGAGATTTAGCCTTATCTGCAACGGTCTAGGCCATCAAGGCTCAGAGTTTATTGATGGTCTCTTGCTAAGATCTGAGCATGGCTTGCTACCCATCGAGTCTCTGAAAGGCCCTAGAGGGGGGGGTGAATAGGGTTTATGGATGAATAAAATGCAATTAAAAGTAATTCCAAAAAACCACACACAAAATGAAATGTAATGACAATAAAAAGAGAGTAGAGATAGAGATAGTTAGCCAATTGATGACGTGCGATGTGTTCATGAGGTTCGGTCCGCTGACCTACGTCCCCGCTCCCCACTCTCGAGTAGAAATCCACTACACACCCGGTTTGAAAGTCGGAACTTCTTCTACACAACGATCTCCTTCGAGATCTTACAACCACACCATAGATCTCCACAAGATCAAGCTCACAATAGTCACAATTCGAAGAAAAACACTCTCTTTACAGTAGCCCTATGGCAAGAGGAGAGATTGCAATTAAAGCTTGGGATGTGAACTTAGAAATAGTGAAAGCAAATGAATGTTGAAGCTCTTTTGAAAACAATAAACTTAAACTCAAGTAATTTTACAATGAAAGCTTGGTCCTAAGGTAGATGGGGTTGTTAGGTATTTATAAAGAGAGAATACTGCAGCCAAAACCCCAAAGAACAATACAGAAACCTAAGAAAATCAGATTTCTGAAACTGTACAAATATAACCATTATAGTATCCATCAGTCGACTGACGGGAAGTATCAGTCGACTGATGAGCTGAATGTTGTATACGATATCCAGTTCATCAGTTGACTGATGATCATTTCAGTCGACTGATGATCTCATTAGTCGACTGATGATCATTTCAGTCGACTGACGATCTCATCAGTCGACTGGTCAGTCGATCAAAACAGAATAGAGAGAAAAATAATAATTCCAAACACTTTCATCATTCGACACATTGGTCGACTGACTTCATCAGTCGACTAGTCAGTTGACTGATAACATGTTATCAGCCTGAATCGATTTTGAAATTAAATTTCAATGCTCTATAAAATAGTAAATAAATTCTAGAAAATGTAAAACTTTGTAAACAATTTATAAACATTTTGACAAACTTGTTTGAAAAGGAATTTTGCTAAAAGGTCCTCGTATTTTTGAAAATCATCAATTTAGCAAAAGTGCCAAAATACGAGTTTTGAAAATATGCAAGTGTGTTATCCCATGAGCTTCAAATGTAATTAATAAACTTCTTGCCTACATTCTAGCACTAGAGAGAAAATAAAAGTAGCAAATATCTCGCACATAAAAATACATTTCTTGAGTCTTGATATTGCTTTTGAGTTGATGAAGCTTCTTATTGCATATGGTGTTCTTGATAAATATTGCTTCATCACTTTGCCTCCACCTCCTTTAGATATCGCCATTGTAGCTCATATTCCATCAAATCCTCCATATATGATGCTAATGAATTGTAATCTACAATATAGCTCAATACACAATTAGCACTAATAATGTGTAAATCATCATCAAAATAAAGGACCTAACAGTTTCTTCACGAGATCTTTACGATTCCCTACCATGTAAGCGGAACTCTCATGTTTAACGAAAGAACTAGAGGATTAGGACTCTGCGATGGCTGAATATTCATCATCGAAATTTGTTCCTTTAGCTAATCTTCGATAATCAATAGGGGGAATGACTCCCATTCGAGTCCGAGTATGTTGGTAGATTCCTTCGAACTCATTCAAGACTTCTTTGACACTCAGAGAACGATTCGTCTCTGATTCATCAGAACTAGGGATTGGTGACTTCCCCTGCGGACAATATTGATAGTAGCTCCAAGATATTCATCCTCTAAAGTTCTCTTCTTGTAGCAACGTCGTCACTTGTTGAGCAAGGCAATGTTCATCAGTCGGTCAAACACCAAGATTCTTAGTGTAGGTGCACAACATTGGCACCCTGAGAGGATCGTAGTAATCAGTCATTTGTAGGCATCAAAAATTGCTTATAAGTTCTCGTACACAGCTCAAAACAAAAAGAAGATGAAGTATGTTGATATCTAAGTCAAAGGGGATCATCCGAGGCTAAAAAGAACCAAAGGAATGCGTACAAAACGACAAAATGCACAAAACGACGGAACGGGACACAATCATGAAGTCTCAAATTGACGAGTCACTTCAACGTGGCTCGCAAATGATGAGTCACTTCAGAGTGACTCGCAAAAGATGAGTCACTTCAGAGTGGCTCACAAATGACGAGTCACATCAAAGTGACTCGTACATACAGCCTCCCGATGATGTATTTTTTGGTAAGTTTCTTTAGATTCATTCGATCTACTGCCTCCCTAACTACCTTGGAAACATCCCTAAGCGTGGTAAAGTCATTTCTAACTAAATATAAGGCTAAATCACAAATTCTTATCCACAAACATGACATCCGAAGCCTATGAATACACCCCTACGCCCTTACACACGAGTAATCTGAAATTGGAGCTTTGAGGCGAGGTGTTGTCGAATTGGAGAGTAGACTCACAATTTTCAAAGGGAGGCTATTAGATCTTGGCGAACTTTAGCATAAAGAGGAAGCTTTTTTAAGAGATCTGAGGCTATTTCCATCGTTCCTTAAGATCAGACCTCGTTTTTATCTTGAGAAGAGTACTTGTCTCATCTTGTTGAGATATTTATTTTAGTTCCTATTTATTTTATGAAACAAGATCAATCGGATTTGATTCTTGGCGGTCTACAGACTAAAGCATCCTCAACATAGGCAAAGATCTCATACAAGCAGCGATTGATAAACGATCCTACGTGTATTTCTAGGAGATCGGTTTGTTTTATTTGTGTAGAAAAGTCTTATAAAAAGCTCCTTCTTTTGAATCTATTGTAATCGATAAACATTGAATTAGATTCCGCAAATAAGAAGATTTTTGACGCAAATACGATGGCAACCATAGTGGGACCCAACAGCCTCTTTGCTGAGGCTGTCATATCGCAAGTACGGATAAAGATCCCAGTAGATGCAGAGGTCGAGTATGAGTTCGACCAACTAAAGTTTGAGGAGTACATTGTTAGCCTTTATGTTTTGATGATGATTTACAACCACTATTATTTGTAGTAATTGCTTGTTTAGTGATATTGTAGATTATAAGAATATCAAGCTCGTTAGTACCTTTATTGGAGGATTAGATGGATTATCAAGCTACAACGATGAAATCAATGAGGTGGAGGCATATTGGTGAAGCAAAGCTATCAAGAGCACAATATCAAATTAGAAGGTTCATCAAGAATTACGCAAATATCAAGACTCAAGCTATGTACTTATATGTGAGGGATATTTGTATTTTTATTTCTCTCTAGTGCTTAATGTAGGCAAGTAGTTTGTTAGATTGAATTTGAAGCTATTGGGATAACGTACACACACTTTCAAAACTCATATTTTGTTAATTTTGCTAAACAATGAGTTTTCATAAGTATAAGGACCTTTTGCAAAATCATTTGTCAAACAAGTTTGTTTTCTTGTTCAAAAACATTTTCCAAAGTTTTATAAAATTTGAAAGTTGTTTGATAATTTTTATAATTTCCCAAAGTTAAAAACCTGTTTAAAACTCTGTGTATGTTCTGTGTCAGTTCGCGGTCGACCAGACTTGGTTCTACGGTGGACTGTGAAAAGTCCAGAGAGTTTAGGAAGTCTGGCAGCCTCTCGTGGTCGACCGAACATGATTCAGTAGTCGGCCGTGAAAAGTCTAGAGAGTTTTTGCTATAACAGCTAGTTCCTGCGATCGACCACCAATGGCCCTGTGGTCGACCGCCGCTCTTGTAACTGCTAGTTTCTGCGAGCTTTCAGATTTTTAGGATTTGATCTTTTTTTGTATTTTTCTAGGTTTTTGGCTTCTTCCAAGAATTACATATATACACCCAACTACCCTATTTAATTCTGAACAAACTTTGCATGACAAAATTAATTGAGGTTGTGTTCTTGAGTTTAAAAGAGCTTTAATTTTCAAATTTCCCAAATCTGTTTTCACACTTGCAATCCCACATCCCAAGCTTCAATTGGAATCACTTCTCCTTACCATAGGGCTGCTGTAAGATAGGTTCTTTCTGTTCTTTGTAACGTGTGGAGAGGAAGATCTTGTGGTGATCTACTGTGTGGTTGTGAGATCTCAAGAGGAGATCATTGTGTCGATGTTCCAGCTTCCAAACCGGTATGTGATAGTGAAATTCTCCTTAAGAGTGAGGAGCGGGGACATAGGCCGGAGGACCGAACCTCACGAACATATCGCGTGTCACAATTGGCTAACTATTTCCTAACTCATCTCTCTTATTTTTCTTTGGTAGTTTATTTTGTGGTGAATTGCTTTGTCTTACTTTTAGTTACATATTTATTACCTCATAACCCTTTTCACCCCTCTCTATAGCCTTTAATTGGTATCAAAGCAAGGTCTCTACTATTTGTTAGGATTAAAACCCTTAGAGAAAATATCTAAATAGAGGCTTCAATGAATGTGCATATGCTAGAAGGACAATCCACCACTAGGCCACCTCTTTTCACCAGTAGTAATTTTGCTTATTGGAATGCTAGAATAATGATTTACCTTTGTTGCATTGACCTTGATATCCTAAACATCAGAGAGAAAAAATATGTTGAGAAGTCTAGTAATAGTAGTATGACCGATGGTGAGAGGCTCAAAGCAAACCTTAATATAAAGGCCATGAATGCCAATGAATATAATAGGATTTCCACGTATACAACCTCACACGAAATTTGGGAAAAATTATGCATCACTCATGAAGGAACCCCCCAAGTTAAGGAGTCCAAAATTAGTGGCCTCATGCATGATTATGAATTGTTTAAAATACTTCTAAATGAATCTATTGATGTTATGTTTTCTCAGTTTACTAAAATCATAAATGAATTGCATGGCCTAGATAAGAAATTGACGAACCAAGAGATGAACTACAAGATTCTTCGTTCTTTGACACCGGTGTAGGAGCCCAAAGCTACGGCCATTAAGGAAGCTCATAATCTTACAACACTTACTCTTGATAGTCTCATTGGCAAGCTCAAGGTCCATAAGAAGAAGATCAAGGAGGAGGAAGTACCCCTAAAGGCAACCGAGGAACCATATCAAAAATTAAAGACTATTGCTCTCAAAGGGGCAATTGATGACTCATCCTCCATGGATAGTGAAATTGATGTCTCTAGAGAAGTGGCACATCTCTCTAGAAGAATATCAAGATTAATTAAAATGAATAAATTTTTTAAAAATCGATCTAAGAATAATAACAAGTTTCCCTCTCGTGTTGGTAAATGCTTCGAATGCAATGAACCGGGACACTTAACAAAGGATTGTCCCAAGCTTTAGGGAGAAGTATTTGAAGTACAAGAAGAAGAAGGCTATGTACACCGTATAGGATGAATTCGAACCAAGCGATTCGGATAACGATGATGAGGACGCCAAAATTGCTCTTCATGATCCAAATATTTGCTTCATGGCTAATGAAGATGAGGTACAATCCAAAAACGAAAGTGAATCATTTTTTATGCAATGTGAACTAGAAACCGCATTAGAAGAACTAAACATTGAATTTAAAAGAGTGGCTAAAGAATACTCCTCTTTCAAAAAATTACATGTTTCTTATGATTCTAAGTTTGAGCAATTACAATCTTCTCTTGCTCTAAAAGATAAAATAATAGGAGATTTAGACTTTGAAAACAAATAACTAAGGTCTAAAATTGAGAGGATAGAAATTAAAAATGATAGATTTAAATCCAATCATGCCTACTCTAGCCATCATCATGTTGATAGAAAATGGTATCATAAATCTCATGCTTCTACATACAAGAAAAAGTTTTTGTGCATATATTACATGAGATATGGTCATATCTCTACTCATTGTAAGATTAAAAATAATATTGATTATTATGAGTTAATGTGGATACCTAAAAATACCAAACATACTAACATTTAAGGACTCAAATTCTGGGTACCTAAATGTTCTATAACTTATTCATATGTAGGGAACATCTCGCACAAGACGTAAGGTGTTGTGGTACCTTAATAGTGGTTGCTCACATCATATAATGGGCAACAAGGAATTATTTGCAACCCTATTAAGGATTGAAGGACGAAATGTCTCCTTTGATGATGGTGAGAAATGTAAAATTATAGGTATTGGTAATATTGGTAAGATACCTTCTCCCATAATTAAGGATGTTTATTTTATTAAAGGACTAAATCATAATCTTCTTAATATTAGTCAATTAAGTGATAAAGACTTTGATATTTCTTTTAAACTGGATAAATGTATTGTTAGTATAAATAATAAAATTATTTTTGTTGCTTTTAGAAGATCTAATGTTTACATCTTTGAGATGAATGAGCTAATAGATCAAGATGTAAAGTGTCATGCCGCGGTGGATGAAGATCCTTGGATTTGGCACAAGAGACTTGGACATGCTAATATGGAGTTAATATCTAAGCTATCCAAGAAGAATTTAGTAAGAGGTCTACCAAATCTAATCTATATTTAAGACTCTATGTGTGAGGAATATGCCAAACGTAAACAAAGTAAGAATTTCTTCAAATCCATAAATGATGTATCTGCTTCTAAACCTTTACAATTATTGCATCATGATATTTTTGGTCTTATGTTTGTTGCCTCTCTAGGAGGAAAACATCATGTATTTGTTATTATTGATGATTTTTCACGTTTTACATGGGTAATTTTTCATACAAATAATGATGAATGTTTTGAAGAGTTTTCTCATTTTGTAAAATGAATTGAAAATAAAAAAGATTTAAAATTTGTTAAAATTAGAAGTGATCATGGTGGTGAATTTTAAAATAAATTTTTTGATGAATTTTGTGCTCATCATGGTATAACTCATATGTTTTCTACTCCAAGAACACCTCAACAAAAATGTTGTTATTGAATGGAAAAATCGCACCATGGAGATAGCACGAACAATGATAAATGCTTTTAATTTGCCTAAGTATTTTTGAGTGGAAGCCGTGCATACGGCTTGCTATGTTTTAAATCGTGCTTTAATTAGACCTAAATTTACGAAAACTCCTTATGAACTCTTTTTTGGCAAAACCCCATATATTCGATATTTTCATATTTTTAGTTATAAATGTTTTATCTTAAACACTAAAAACCATCATGATAAATTTTATTCAAAAATTGATGTTGGTATATTTTTGGGATATGCATCTAAAAGTAAGGCTTATAGGGTCTTCAACAAACAAACACTTGTTGTTGAAGAATCTATAAACGTTACTTTTGATGAGACTAATTTTAGTTTGCAAGATAGTTTGCCAAGGGATGATGATGATATTGAGGGAGGATTGAAGCTATTACAAATTAATGACAAACCCTTAATGGATGCGCAAAAGGATGGGGAAAGCAACAACATACAAAATTAAGAAGAACTCACCAAGGCATGGAAATTTGCACCGGATCATCCAAAGGAATAAATAATAGGGAGTCCATCTCAAGGAATTCTAACTCGCTCAAAAGTCTTGAGTGAGTGTGGTAATGTAGCCTTCTTATCCCAAATAGAACCTAAATAGATTAATGATGCTTTAAAAGATGAGTTTTGGGTTTTAACAATGCATGTTGAACTAAACAATTTTCAAAGAAATAATGTTTGAAAATTAGTTCCTAGACCTAATAATGTTCATGTTATTAGAACTAAATGGGTTTTTAGAAACAAACTTGATGACCATAGCATAGTGACTAGAAATAAAACTCGTTTAGTTGCCAAATGATACAATCAAGAGGAGGGCATAGGCAATGATAAAACTTTTGCACCGGTTCCAAGATTGGAATCTATTAGGATGTTTTTAGCAATTGCTAGTTTTAAAAATTTTAAACTATTTCAAATGGATGACAAAAGTGCTTTTTTAAATGGTTTTATAGAGGGGGAAGTATATGTTGAGTAAGCCCCCGGTTTTATGGATTATTCTTTTTCTAATCATGTTTATCGGGTCCAAAAGGCTTTATATGGGTTTAAAAACAAGCTCCTAGAACTTGGTATGCTCATCTCTCTAGTTTTCTGCTAGAAAATGGTTTTTCTAATGGAAAAAATGATAATACTTTTTTGTTAGAAAATGGAAAAATGATTTTCTTTTAGTTCAAATTTATGTTGATGATATCATTTTTGGTGCTACTAATGAATCTTTGTGCAAGGACTTTTCAAAAGTTATGCAAGACCAATTTGAGATGAGCATGATGGGAGAGTTTATAGTCTTTCTCGGTCTCCAAGTCAAGTAATCTAAGGATGGGATTTTTGTTTCTCAAAGAAAATATGCTAGAGAATTGATGAAAAAATTTGGATTAAAGAGCTCTAAGTATGCTCCAACTCCCATGAGTACAAGTCTCAAGGTTGATGCGGATGTTAGTGGTGAGGAAGTAGGCCAAAAGCTTTACTGAGGTATGATAAGTAGTCTCCTTTACCTTACCGCTAGTAGACTAGATATCATGTTTAGTGTGTGTGCATGTGCATGTTTTCAAGCTTCTCCTAAAAGGTCTCATTTGATTACGGTTAAAAGAATTATAAAATATGCTAATGACACGATAGATCTTGGTTTATTTTATCTAAAAAGCACTTCTTTTGATCTTTATAGTTTTTGTGATGCCGACTTTACCGGTTGTAAGGTAGATCGCAAGAGTACGAGCGGTACATATTAATTTTTAGGTAACTCTCTCGTCTCTTGGGCATCCAAGAAATAAAATTACGTTGCCTTGTCCACTACGAAAGCAGAATATATTATCGTCGGCTTGTGTTGTGCACAAATTTTATGGATGAAATAAAATTTGGTTGATTACGATTTGCATTTTCAAGATAAAATTTTTTTTATGATAATACTAGTACTATCAATATTTTAAAAAATTACATTTTGCATACTAGAACCAATCATATAGATGTACGCCATCATTTCTTACGCGACCATGTAGAGCGAAAAGATGTATCCCTTATCTATATTGATACTAAATCTCAATTAGCGGGCATCTTTACAAAGCTTGTTAGTGAAGATGATTTTTATTGCATAAGAAATGGTTTCGGCTTGCGCATTCTTTGACTTTGTTTGTTTTTTTATTGTCATTTTCATATCCTACTATTTTCTTTTACGAACTAGTTATCATAACATGTCTAAACACACAAAATTACAAAGAGGAGTGTTTGGGAGAGAGACCAGGGTCAATTTCAAGAGGAGTGGGTTGGTAGTAATGCCTAGGATAGATCATAAATCCAAACACTTGAGGAATGTGACACGGGTAGGCCAACACTTGAGGTGTATTTTATGGGTTTTTGCATATATTTTATTTTGTGTACCCCATTTTTGATGGTGACAAAGGGGGAGAGAAATCTCTCTCCTCATTTGTGCACATAGTTAGGGGGAGAGAGCTTTATAGATAGGGGGAGCAACTATCTATAAGCTATACATTCAACTTCATTTTTCTCTTGAATAATGGTTGGTTGTCGTCATAAAAAAGGGTGAGATTATTAGCCTTTATGTTTTAATGATGATTTACAACCACCATTATTAATATTAATTGTTTGTTGAGTGATATTATAGATTACAAGAATATCAAGCTCATTAGTAACTTTATTGGAGGATTGGATGGATTATCAAGCGACAACGATGAAATCAAGGAGGTGGAGGCATATTGGTGAAGCAAAGCTATCAAGAGCACAATATCAAATTAGAAGCTTTATCAAGAATTACGCAAATATCAAGACTCAAGCTATATACTTATATGTGAGGGATATTTGCGTTTTTTATTTCTCTCTAGTGCTTAATGTAGGCAAGTAGTTTGTTTGTTTGTATTTGAAGCTATTGGGATAACATACACAAACTTTCAAAACTCATATTTTGTTAATTTTGCTTAACAATAGTTTTCATAAGTATAAGGACCTTTTTGCAAAATCCTTTGTCAAACAAGTTTGTTTTCTTGTTCAAAAATATTTTTCAGAGTTTTACAATTTTTGAAAGTTGTTTGATAATTTTTACAATTTCCCAAAGTTAAAAACCTATTTAAAACTTTGTGTATATTCTGTGTCAGTTCGCGGTCGACCGGACTTGATTCTACGGTGGATCATGAAAAGTCCAGAGAGTTTGGGAAGTCTAGCAGCCTCTCTTGGTCGACCGGACTTGGTTCGACGGTCGATCGTGAAAAGTCTAGAGAGTTTTGGCTATAACGGCTAGTTCCTGCGGTCGACCGCTAATGGCTCTGCGGTCGACTGTCGCTACTGTAACGACTAGTTTCTACCAACTTCCATATTTTCGGGATTTGATCTTTTTTTTCTTCTACCAGGTTTTTTGGCTTCTTCTAAGGATTACCTATATAAACCCAACTACCCTATTTAATTTTGAACAAACTTTGCAAGACAAAATTAACTGAGCTTGTGTTCTTGAGTTAAAAAGAGCTTCAATTTTCAAATTTCCCAAATCTGTTTTCACACTTGCAAATCCTACATCCCAAGCTTCAATTGGAATCTCTTCTCCTTGCTATAGGGCTGCTATAAGAGAGGTTCTTTCTGTTCTTTGTAACGTGTGGAGAGTAAGATATTGTGGAGATCTACTATGTGGTTGTAAGACCTCAAGAGGAGATCGTTGTGTAGATGTTCCGACTTCCAAACCGGGTTATAATAGTAAAACTCTCCTTGAGAGTGGGGAGCAAGGATGTAGGTTGGAGGACTGAACTTCGTGAACATATCGTGTGTCACAATTAGCTAACTATTTCCTAACTCATCTCTCTTATTTTGCTTTCGCATTTTATTTTGTGGTGAATTGCTTTGTCTTACTTTTAATTGCATATGTATTGCCTCATAACCCTATTCAACCACCCCCCCTCTCTAGGGTCTTTCATGCATCACATCCTCTTCTTTGAAGAAGGTTTGTGGGTCTTCAGATCTGAAGAAGACCCAGGGTGATGAATCTCACCCAATCATTGCAGAGGCTTCCCTTACAACGTTCTCCCAGTGTCCAATGAAGCTGGAAGTTCTGCTCGTAATAACTCTTCTTTAGTCAAGGAGATATTTTAAGGAAGCACGCCCGTTCTGACAAAAATGGCTCATCAGAGGTAGCACCAACGTCTCACACGTCAGTTCACCGAAGCCTTGGAGCTAGTATACAGGATCCGTTATCATGCATACCTAGAGTCTACGAGCCGTCAAGCGACTTAGCTACCTTAACGACAAGCAGTTGACTCTTCTTCCAAATCATCGATCGGTGAATGGGTCTGTGTTAAAATGACTCGTTCGACTCTCGAGCAATGCATCCAAAAGTGTCATGAACTTCTCGTGCACGTGCGTATTCTTATACATAAGGCACATGAATTACAAAAAGAAGAGGTGGTAAAAAAACCACTAAAACCACGCCAAGTCTGGATGCCAAGGTCCAAAACAACATTGAAATCAACTCGGAAGATGGCCGAACCAGTTTCTAATATTCGAGACACTTCAGAGTGTCTCGTAGGCCAAGACACTTCAGAATATATTACATATCGAGGCAGTTCAAAGTGTCTTAGCCATGGCCGAGACACTGCCATGTGTTTCGCCGAGAAAGCTACTCCCGTAGCTATTTCTTCACTTCTGTCAGCCTCTATAAGGACCATGAAATTTTTATATTAGTTAAAATAATTTTTTGGTATTTTAAAATATTTAATTATGATTTTTAAAAGAGTATTTGTATTTTCTCGATTTTCTAGAATTTTTTATGATTTAAAGTCCAAGTTTTATATTTATTTAAATAATTTAGATATTCATAAACATATTTAGTATAGTAAAAATTTCTGGAATTTATACATTGTGTTATTGATACTATTACGAATCATTTTGAATAATACGATGTATTATTATTATTATTATGTATTATTTCATATAATATGTTGTATTATTATTACATATTATTTTGTATAATATGTTGTATTAATTATACTATTGCATATTATCCGTCGTATTAGTATAACTGATACGTTTTATCGCGTAGATAATTATCCTATAATTATTTAATTTTAAATATAAGTAAACATATTTTATTTATTAATTATTCTCGTTTAATTGTACAATGTGTACATTTTGACTATTTGATATCAACTATTATATTATCACAACGTGTACGTTTTTAATTATAGATAATTATTCCGTAATTAGTTTAAATTTTAAATACCCGTAATTATTTATTTAAATTATTTTTGTTTAATTATACCTAACTCAAATCCTAATTAATATATATATATATATATATATATATATATATCCTCTCCTCTCTCTCCACCCCCCTGAAAACACCCCACGTTCCCTACTACTCCCACGTACTCTCTCTTACCTTCCCTCCATCAACATCATCCCCTCGTTCTCTCTTCCCTTTCGTTTTCACATCGTCACCATCACCCTCTTTCTCTCTCTCTCTCTCTCTCTCTCTCTCTCTCTCCTTCTTCCTCTCTCTCGACCACGAGACTCCGCCCAAGCTCATCCACGCCGAGCCGAACTCCGACCGCTCGTTGCCGTGCTCCCGAGCTCCGCCACCCTGAGCTTCTTTGCCGTCGCATCCAGCTCCTTGCCTCCCTGCCTCCCTGAGCTTAGCCTCAACTCCCCATCTCCCCCGCTCGACACCAAGCTCCGCCACACCCCCACGCCCCCAGCTCGTCTTGTCTCTCTCTCCCTCATCACCATCTCTCTTCCTCTCTCTCGATCACTAACGCCACCCGCTGCGAGCTACTCACCCCGAGCCGCTGCCTGAGCCCTTCACCGATGCCGACCGCCGGGATTCCCTGACCCGCACTGCTGCGCCGCCTCTTCCGTCTCCCCAGCCTCGCCGAGAACTCCAGCCATCCCACACCAGATCCACCAACCTCCACGCCGCCAGTAGCGATCTCGAGCTCCTCTAGCCACCACGACGAACCCCAGCACCTCCTCTCCACCCACAACCACCGACGCCAACTGAGCTCCTATCCTTAACTCCGACGACCCGCCCCACACCTCTGGTCGTCGTTCTCTGCCCCGTCAGCCTCTCCACCACTCACCCCCTACAGCAGCAACCTGACAGTCGGCCCTCCCTCGTTGTTCTCTATCTAACCCCCACAACCTCCACCCACAGCCTCTCTCAGCCCATTGACCTCCGTCGAGTCTCCAGCAATACCGACATGCCGTTGTCCGCTTCCCCTTAACCCCTGAGCCGCCTTCGGCCACCACAGCAACCATCTAACGACGTCCCTCCCTACTAGATCTCCATCACCCGCCGACCAATGACGTCGACCCGAGTTCGCAACGGCATTCCACCGAGCTCAGATCAGATCCGCGTCGTCGACGTCGAATCATTCGACGCACCCGAAGCAAGAACCCTTGCTCATCTTGTCATTATTTAGAATTTTATACTTGCTAGGAATTATCTGCATATTAATTTGTGTTATAATCATCTGTGTAGGATTGGTTGATGATTAATATTTAATAGTTTCTAGTAATATGATGAATAATATTTTCAGAAGACTTATAGTAAATTATGAGAATTTGTTCGGCAAAGGAATTATATTTTTTGATAATTATTATTAATAAAAAAATTATTTTGACAGCGAAATCATTTTTGGATAATTATATTAATTAAAAAGAATTTATTTGAGAATAGAATCATTTGAGGAAAATTATGATAAATTATAAGAAGTTGTTTTAGAAAAGGAATTATTTTCTGAATTACGTAGTTGTTGTTCATAATTTATAAGTCTTAATTTTGACTACTTGATATGTCATGATATTATTGTACATGATCAGTTGTATTTGTTATTACTTGTGGTGATTGAGAACCTTAGTAGTTCATGACTTAGTGGCCTCGTGCGTCATGAACAGACTTAGTGACATGTGTGAGTGAGTTGACTGAGTTTAGGTGGTGAACTCGAGTTTAATAGGGATTATGATTGTTGATTTCGAAAAACGAGAAGAGTTAGGATGGGGAAGTCAGTATTCATATGATCGGATAAGACTGTTGACGTATCTTCCAGGCTCACGCCAGTGGTTGGTATCGCCACTGGGGTTGGTTTGTAGGGCTAAAGTGAAGTGTGTACATCACTTTAGTCAGTGAAATCGTTTCGTCACCCGAGTTTTGCTTGAGTTCGGACCAGGCAGAAAACGGTTTACGTGTAGTCCTCTGGCCGCATGTGTAGCGGGATTGGATGCACGTAGGGGATTTGTGAATAGTCAGTATCCAATGACAGGAGCGTTGACTCTGTGTGAGGTGTGACCAGTGGCCTGTTATAGGATGTCTAGTTACATGACCTCGTTTCTTGGCTAAGTATGAGTTCTCGTGAGATATAGGCTAGTTGTGTTTCTTTTCATACATAGATCAGGATTAATATTTAATTATTTATAATTTAAGACATATGGTATATACATGAGGGTTTTCTTGTTTGGATTATTTCGCTCGACGTACTACGTCTTATGTTGTAAATTTTTAGGTATTAATTCCATCTATTGTATGCCCCTGCTACTTGGATGATTAGACTGATCACTAGCTATATGATCTCATTACCTGATCGATTTTGGATGCTTTATGTTATCATGATTTATTAGTGTTTTCATGTTGATTTGTGGATTTCAGTTGTACGTTCTTTTGTTGTTTCTGTTATCGTATCGATCGTTTGTCGCATTAATTTGTGGGGTTGGGTCTTGTCGTGTGCCATACACGCTAACGTACACCTGTTTTCTCTGGTGTACGTCAGACTTAGAGGAAGAACAGGTTCAGCTGGGAGATCGACAGGAGCCGGAGGATTCTCAGTAGGAGTGCCTTGTAGATAGAGCAGAAGAACAAGTTGAAGCTTAGTTATTCCTTTCAGTTTATTTACGTAGCATTTCCTTTTCGCCTGATCATTATATGTTATATTCTCCAGTATTCTTTTGTTCAGCTTTGTATAAGGGCATGTTTGACCCATATTTTTATGCCTCGGATGTTATCCCATTTGTGATATGATATTTTTATTCTGAGTTTGTCATTATATTCTTTCTGATTGTGATCGGGGACCTGTGACTTCGCATTGTATTTATTTCCAGATGCTTAGCGTATTGGATTGAGAAGAAAAGAAAAGAAAAGAGAAAAAACATAATAGTGTATATTTCTTCTTAATCTAATACGTTGCAGGCTTGTTCACGTTCCGATTCCCGGATATTTTGGGAAGCGGGGCGTGACAGCCTCCATTCTTGCACTGGTCTCTTCCGTACCTCTGGTGAAGCCTCACGGCAGCATGGATCTTTCCATATTCAAGATAACAATGGCAGATCATATTGGTCCTTTGCACAAGGATCGAGGCAAATCTTCGGTTAAAGAACGCTTGGGTCTGATGAACAAATCCTAAGTGACTCTTTAGGCTAGGGGTCGTACGCGTCCTCCCACCAAGCAAAGTAATCCCAGGTTGGTAAAACTTTGATTTCCACCCGCTTGGGGGTGTATATCGAAGTCCAAGAGCTCATTAGGGTTCCACAGCCACAAGGGATGGTTCCAAATGTGTGACTCCTGAGAGTGCAAATAAGGCTTTACAGCCCCAGAAGAAAATGTGTCCGTCAAAAGACGACATCATACCTGAGGAATTGAACCAACAGCCTATAGGTTGCTCTGGTCATCATGCTGATAAGTTGTACAATCAGACTAGGGGGTTGAACAAATCTCGGAAGAGAAGTTCCCGAAAAACCAACTCTCACTGTCCTTATGAGAGGCTCATCAAAACAGTATTATTAGAGTATAGCTACTCCAAGACCACTCCACAGAGGGTCTCAGTATTCCAAAGGCTTTCCACCAAAGCATCAAAGCCCAAATCAAGACGCTTCTGTAAGAAAAGTTTAGCCAAAATCCTAGAAGTCACCATCAATATGGTTGATAAAGGAAAACCAAAACGACGCTCGTCCAACTCCAGTACCGACTATTATCCGGGGATATCCCAGCATATAACTTGGCTCTAAATAGGAACGATTAGATGTTGGGAATATCAGAGGATGCATAAAAGAATATCCTCAAATGATGAAGTATCAGACGCTTGCTTCATAGATGCTTCAGACAAAACAATGTCTAGCATGGGACTAACCCATGAGGTATTCACCATCACTCCTAATCAGCTAGCTTAAATGCTTCAAGAAGCTCTGGCAAAGCAGCGAGAAGAAATTCGAGCTGAAATGAAGATGGAGATGGGATTAGCCATGTAGCAAATAAGGGAGTTGCAGACTCAGTCTCATCAATAACCTGAGCCAAGTTAGCGAGCTAAATCTAGTCATCGTGCTTAAAATGACGCAAATGATAGCGATGTAGATGTGGATGAACACATTTTTCCCAAAAGCCATAACACTGGGTGTGATCCGGTTCATCCTCCTCAGCCTCCCCAACGTACCCTAAAGAAAAATAAGGATGGAGACAATAAAATTATGGAAGAGCTTGTGAACAAGGTCAATGCCTTGATGTCTGCTCAAGAGATAAAGAAGACCAGCATTCATTGCCGATATCCGAGAGAGTAAGAGTCAATCATGTATCCAGCAAAGTTTAATCTGATTAACTTTACGCTGTTTGATAAAAAATGATCACCAACTCAACACTTGATCTACTTCATGTCTCACTTGGATATAATTTTTGGTAATGAGCTCTTGATAGTACGTTCATTCGTAGGCACCCTTCGTAAGGCCGCCTTCGATTGGTATGGACGTTTCAAGCCAGGGAGCATTGTTGGATATCATGTCACCATGATATAGTTTTGATGATAACAATTTGTTCACTATATGTATTATTATGCGCTAACATATTAATGTAGATATCAACTTCAAATAAGCTCAAGACATGTGAACAAAAGTGCAAGATGAGCTCAAGGCATATGAAGTAAAGAATATGAAGTGCTTAAACATATACAACGTAAATTTTACATTTTCTTTACTTAGAATTATTGCATAATCCTTGATCACTCACAACACATACACACACATAGTGTTTAGAACACACTAAAACATGCTTAGTGTGTTGGTTAACAATTAGAAATCCCCTATGTCAACCATTAGAGTTTATAGTTAAAGAATGAGTCACAAAATACCTCATTCATATCATTTTTACCCATTAGTAGTCGACAAATAATGTTTGTAGCCAACTACATATACACTATTTGAAATATTAAGTTTCTGTTATTTGGCTGTCTAGTCGACTATAGACAATAGTAGTCGACTACTCATGCCTTAGAACTAATTTCAAGTTTCTATCAAATAACAGTGTAGTCGACTAATACACAACGTAGTCGACTACTTAAGACTTAGACATATTTTCAAGTTTCTGTAAAAATACAGTGTATTCGACTAATGACTATATGTAGTCAACTACTAATGTTAAATTTAATTTTCAAGTTTCTGTCAAATTACAGTGTAGTCGACTACAAGACAGCATAGTCGACTAATTAAAGTTGAATTTGAATTCCAGACTTTCTATGTTTACAAAGTAGTCAACAAATGGCCAGTGTAGTCGACTACTAAGAAAAATCCTAGCTTCATAGAGTTTGTTTGAACTCAGTGTAGTCGACTACTAGGAGTTATAGTCAACTACAGAGACAGTTTTTCTTACATTTCAAGTTTAAATTTGTGACTATTTATAGCCATTTTTGATCTGTTAATTGGCTTAAGAAACATACTTTTTAAGGGCTATAAAATAGGTTAGAAGTTTAGAAATTTGCGCCATTAATTCCTATTTATAAGCTTTAACTTGTGCATTCTCAAGAGTTCTAAAAATTTAGATTTTTGCCTAAGTGTTGAGAAAACTAAAATCTGAAATAGCCTTTGATCTTCATTACATATACGAAGTATTAAGGTATTTTTCAGAGATTAAAAAGTTCCTAAAGCTACTGCAACACATCACTACACAATCAAAGCTTATAGGAATTGTGTTGTTGATTCAAGAAAAGTTCTCTCGCATGTGAGAGTTATGATCTCTTGGTGAAGAGATTGTGTGCAAGTTGCATGGTCTTACAAATTGGTCAGATTTTCTTTTTGATTTTGTAATAGTTTTTAAAATCATAGTGGAACTCTCAAGCGGTTTTTGCTTGAGGACTGGTTATACACCGGTGAGGTGGAACCAGTGTAAAAGCTTGTATTTGTGATTGCAAAGTTCTGTGATTGTTGCTATCTTTCTTGCAATTTATTATCTACTGTGTAAAAATTTTAAAAGAATACTATTCACTCCCCTTAGTGTTTTAGTGTGTATTAGGTTAGATTCTATAATTGGTATCAGAGCAAGGTGAAGGATGGCTTCATCAAGTACAATAAATATATCACAATTCAAAGAAGGACATTCTACACAGCGACCATCTCTCTTTGACGTCATAAACTAAAACTATTGGAAGTTTCGGATGAAGATCTACCTCTATTCTCTTAGCTACGATCTATGAAATATTGTAGAGATGGAATTTACAAAGCCTACCACTCCTTACACCGAATGGACAGTTGTTCAAAGGACAAATGTAAATATGGAGTAAGGCAATGAATGTACTGTTTTGTGCCTTGGACAAGAACGACTTCAATCGAGCGTCTACCTCTACATCAGCACATCAAATTTGGCACACTCTTTAGGTAACACATGAAGGAGCAAAGAAAGTTAAAGAAACAAAAATTTTATGTTCTTGTTCACAAGTTTGAACTATTTAAGATGAAGGAGAATGAATCCATCACGAAGATGTTCACAAGGTTTACAGATATTACTAACTCCTTGATTGGACTTGGCAAAGAATATACTCAAGTTGAGATGGTAAGAAAAATCCTAAGAGCACTAACTCCAGAATGAGAGAAGAAAACTATGGTGATTGAAGAAGCCAACGATTTATCAACTCTCACTATAGAAAATTTTATTAGAAATTTGATGGCATATGAAGTTCAAATTGAAGATAGAAAGAAGGATGACAAACCAAAGAAGAAGAAGATACTTGCCTTCAATGCATCATCGGACACCAATGAATCTGATGAAGATGATGAGGATATATCAATGATTACTAAGAAATTCAAATGGTTTCTTAAGAAATATAAGTTCAAATCAAATAAATTTAAGAATACTAACGACTCTTCTTTGTGTTTCAATTGTAATATGCCTGGTCACATAAAGAAGAATTGTCTGCTACTCAAATCAATGTCAAAGTCCACAAATTCCAGCAATTTCAAGAACTTCAAGAAGAAGAAGAAGAAGGCTATGGTGGTAACTTGGGATGATAGTGACGATTCATCCTCTTTCGAAGAAGAATAAGAAAGAGAAGAATTCGCTCACATGTGCTTCATGGCACAAGATGAAGTAAATGATTCTGTAGATAATGAACAACTTTTAAATGTTTTTAATGAACTTTATATTAAGTCTAAGGATTTAAATGCTAATTATAAGATATTAAAAATGAAAATGATAGATTAAACTTAGAATTAGTTTTCTCAAATTCTTCACAAATTGAAGAATTAGAGGAATTAAATGACAAATTATTTTTTGGAAATAGGTTATTAACTGAAAATAATGTCTATCTTAAATATGATTGTAACATTATGAAAATAAAATTTTAGATTTAGATAAGAATATGGCTTCACTAAAACTTAAATATGAAGAGTTATTCTTAAATGTAAACAAATTTAATAAAAGAAAAGGAGACTTGAATGATTTGTTTTCTTTTCAAAAGTCTTCTAGTCAAAAATTTGGTTTAGGATATGTTCATAAGAAGTATGAAAATGTTTCTAGTACAAATCATGCATCATCTTCTATCAATAACAATGTTAGAAAATTTCATGCACCATTAACAAGGAATATACATGCTAAAAATAATCATGATTTATCTATATTCATTTGGGTGCTTAAAAATGTTAGTATGTATGAAAGAAATATTTATATTTAAAATTTTAAGAAAAATATATGCAATTCAAATAATTATATCCATGTTAACAAAGGAAAACCAAATTCCAAGTGGATTTGGTATCCTAAGTGCTAATCCAATGGACCCAACATAAAAGAGTACAAATGCTTAATTGTCTATTTTTTAGGTATCTCAAAAAGAAAAGTGGATACTAGATAGTGGATGTTCCAAACACATAACCAGAAACTCTCAAATGTTGTCTTTAATTCAATACAAAGAGGGAGGCACTGTTACATTTGGAGAAAAAAACAAAGGTCAAGTAATAGGTATTGAAACTGTAGGTAACATTGACAAACCTCTAATAGATAATGTTATACTAGTAGATGGTTTAAAATATAATCTTCTAAGTATAAGTCAACTATGTAATAAAAATTTTAAAATCATATTTGAAAAAGATTCATGTCTTATATATGATCATGATTTAACAAATATCTTGTTTAAAGGTTTTAGAAAGAAAGGTATATATGTTTTATCCATAAATTTTTATTCAAATGATCATTGTTTAGTTACATCTTTAGATGATTCATTATTATAGCATAGAAGATGTGCACATGTTAATATGAAAAATATTTCACGTATTTCTAAAATTAATTTAGTAAATGGCTTACCTAAAATTGTAAATAAGAAAAATTATTTTTATGACGCATGTAAACAAAGAAAAATACATAAATTTTCTTTTAAATCTAAATGTGTTGTTTCTACAAGTAGACCATTAGAATTATTACATATGGATCTATTTGGTCCTTCTAAAATTGCATCTTTAAATGGAAGTATATATGCATTTGTCATTGTTGATGATTATTCAAGATATACATGGGTTATGTTTCTAAAACATAAAAATGATGCTTTTGATGAGTTTTCTACATTTTGTAAAAAGATACAAAATTGAAAATCCACTACAATTGTCACTACTAGAAGTGATCATGGTGGTGAATTTGAAAATAAATTATTTTCTGATTTTTGTAAAAAAAATGGTATTTCACATGAATTTTATTTTCTTACACTCCACAACAAAATGGAGTTGTTGAAAGAAAAAATAAAACTTTACAAGAATGTACTAGAATAATATTAGTTGAGTCTAATTTGTTAAAATATTTTTGGATAAAAATAATTAATACTGCATGTTATGTTCAAAATAGAATTTTATTAAGACCTATTTTAAATAAAACAAGTTTTAAATTATTTTACAATCGTATTCCTAAAGTTTCTTTTGATGAATCTAATTTAAATTCTAATAATAATGATAATAATCATGATGATGATGATTTTGTTAATCAATCACCTCTTATTGTTGATGATAATACTAATGATACTAATGTTTTACCTAAAGCATATGTAGAAGTTAGAAATCATCCACGTGATTTGATCATAGGTGATATTTCTCGTGGTGTACAAACTAGATCACAATTAAACTTATTTACACATGTTGCATTTGTTTCAACAATAAAACCTAAAAATATAAAAGAAGCATGTAAATATGATATTTGGATAATTGCTATGCAAGAGGAACTCAACCAACTTATAAGAAATAACATTTGGGATCTTGTACCTAGACCTCAAGATAAATCCATTATAGGAACTAAATGGATATTTCGAAATAACTTGGATGAATCTGGACAATTTATTAGAAACAAAACGAGATTGGTTGCACATGCACGGTTATAATCAAGAAGAAGATATTGATTATGATGAAACCTATGCACCGGTTACTCGTTTAGAATCTATAAGAATTTTACTTTGTATTTGCATGTTTTATGGATTATAAATTATATCAAATGGATGTTAAAAGCGCATTTTTAAATGATTTTATTAAAGAAAAGTTTTTATAGAACAACATCCCGGATTTGAATATGAAAGATTTCCAAACCATGTTTTTAAACTTAAGAAAACTTTATATGGTCTTAAACAAGCACCCCGTGCTTGGTAGGATAGACTAAATAACTCTATTTTAACTTGCGGATATGAAATTGAGAAAGTTGATTCTACACTATTTTTTAAGAAAAAAATAAAAATATATTATTAATTCAAATATATGTAGATGATATTATATTTAGATCTACTAATAACGATCTTTGTCAAGGGTTTGCTAAGACAATGCAGGATGAATTTGAAATGAGTCACACGAGTGAAATCAATTTCTTCCTTGGACTTCAAATCAAACAATTAAAGGAATGAATTTTCATCAACCAAAGCAAATATGCTAAAGAATTACTCAAATTCTTTGGATTGGACAGCACTACTAGCAAACCAACACCAATGAGTATAACTACATCACTTGACAAAAATAAAAATGGTAAGAATGTTGATCAAAAGCTATATCGAGGTATGATTGGATCGCTTATTTACATTACTGCTAGTAGACCCGATATTATGTTTAGTGTTTGCTTATATGCAAGATTTCAATCAAATCCTAAAGAGTTACACCTTAAAGCTGTGGAATTTTTTTTAGATATCTTAAAGATACTACAGATTATGGTTTATTTTATCCTAAGAATAGCAAGTTTGATTTAATATCATATAGTGATGCTGATTTTATCGGGTGCAAATTCGATAGGAAAAGTACAAGTGGTACATGTCACTTTTTAGGGCATTCACATGTATCTTGGTTTAGTAAAAAGTAAAATTTAGTATCTTTATCAACAACTGAAGCAGAATATATTGTTGCAAGTTTTACATGTGCTCAAGTTCTATGGATGAAACAAACATTATCCTATTATGATAAAGTTTGTCCTATATCTTTCATAATGTGTGATAATACTAGTGCTATTAATTTATCTAAAAATCCTATTCAACATTCACGTACAAAACATATTGATATTAGACATATTTTTTTACGTGATCGTGTGCTTAAAGATGATACTTCTTTATATTTTATTTCAACTGATAAACAAGTTGCAGATATTCTAACAAAACCATTAAAAGAAGAAATATATGTTAAATTAAGAAGAGAATTAGGTATATGTTCAATTGAAGATTTAAACTAAGTTTTAAAATCAATACATATACATACATAGTCTTAATAGTCGACTAATTATGTTAGTAGTCGACTACATGCACAAACATTGCATATATGACATTCTGTTGATTTCTTAGTAGTCAACTAGTAGGAGGAGTAGTCGACTAATTAGAAGTGAAAATAGATAAACAGCTTTCTGTCGATTACATTGTAGTCAACTGCATTACAGTATAGTCGACTACATAAACTGGCAAGTTTCACATTCACCAGTTTTAACATATTGGATCCTTTACCAATCAAACCCAAAACTCAATGCCCATTAAACTTAAGTCAAATAGATCTCAACTATTCATTATTTACTAGATCAATCCTAGCCTTAAATCTACCTCTACTTAGATCAAATCTCAACCATACACTTGAAATTTTGATTTAATCCTAGCCATTGATTATTTACATAAGAGAAACTACCCTAAATCAATAACTACACACTCCCTCACATTCCCAAAACCGACAGCAAACTCCTCTCCCTCTTCAGTTCATCCATTCATAAGGTTAGGGCATCTTCATTCCTTCAATCATTTTCTCAAATTTCTCTCAAATTCCTTGCTTTTCTGAGTTTTTGTGTACTTAGTAGTCGACTACAACTGCAATTAGCCGACTACTAACATAAACTAAGGTTTCAACAGTTTGGTAAGTCTTCTTCACTTGATCCTTTTAATTTTGAACTTAAATCATGTCTAGATCAAAAAGACCTAGGTTTGCTCCTTATAATGTTGTGGAAGAGTATTCAATATATCGAAAAGACCCTTCTTTGCTTGCTCAATTCAAAGAATATTAAACTTTTGAAATACTACCTTGTCGATTCGTTAAATTT
Source organism: Asparagus kiusianus (assembly GCA_022839385.1). Taxonomy (NCBI): domain Eukaryota; kingdom Viridiplantae; phylum Streptophyta; class Magnoliopsida; order Asparagales; family Asparagaceae; genus Asparagus; species Asparagus kiusianus. Next base: position 107,740 of record BQKN01065888.1, on the reverse strand, counting down.
AATGACTTTATCGCTCACAATTTTAGTGATTATTTTGCAAATGTTGGACTATTAGATCTATTTTCCTTTAAAAAAATAAAAAATCATGTTATTCTCTCTTGGTCCAACTATTTTACATCAATATCACTAGACTTAAAACTCATCTACAATCGGATGTTCTTAACAATCTTGTGAAAGGAGTTGAAATCAATTTAACTCCTAGGAGACTTGGAAATTTTTTTAAAATTCCTTATCAAGGTGTTAGTCATCCAAGTATCAAAATGACGGATAAAAATTTGCTTTCAAATCATATCTCCCTTCCTAGACATAGCAAGCCATTGAACAACTCTAATAAACTTAGGCCTATCCCTAGGTTTATCGCCTGAATTCTTGCCTATAATTTATTTCCGAAAATGGAGATTTTTCATTTTTTATCACTTGACTTAGACAAGGCCCTATATGATATTATGGCTAATATTCAAGTAAATTGGGCTGAGATTTATTATGAAAATCTTTTAGTTCTACCTAAGGGATCTCTTCCATTTGGAGCCTTTCTAACTAGAATTTTTGAGGCTTTTCATGTTGAACTTGAAACTAAAATTCTATGATTCGTTCCATCGACCTCTTTGATTCCAATGCTTTAACTCGGATGAAATTAACCAACTTTGAAATTCACCAAGATGAGCCTACACAAGAACCAAATCCCTAAGACATACCACAATCGTCTCATGAAGCTGGACCCTCTTCAAGCCACATTCCACCACCTATACAACTTGAACCTTCGTGCTTTTCTGATGCACAATATAACACTTTGTCTGCTCGTATTCTTGATTTGGAGACTAGACAACGAGCACTATATTCTCAGAACTCATGTATTTTGAAGAATCAAGAAGAGTTAAATAGCAAGTTTGAAACTTTGGATATGAAGATTAATACCTTAGATATGAAGTTTTATACATTGAATATGAAGCTTAGTGCGTATTTCCAAGGAAATCAACCTCCACCAGGACCTTCAAGTTAGAAGACTTCACATGCATTATAGTGCACTTGGTCTAGTATCAGTTTGTATGTAATTATGTCAACAAAACAATTAAGTCCTTTGTCTGTTTGTTTGTTTAATTATGTACCAAAAACTATGTGCTAGTTGTTTGGTGTGTTTAAGATTTGTGCAATGTGTTGTAAGTTGCTACTAAGTTTTTATGTTGCTACTATGTTGTTTAGTATTCTAATGCTTAATGTGTTACGTTATCATGCTTAGTATTATCATGCTTAGTGTGTTAGAAAAATTTCCTATATATTGGTGTTCATGAGCTATATATATTCACAGATTGTGACGATGGAAATCATCGAACCTTTGGTCTTTATGGTAAGTCTTTGCCTTCCAATTTGGATGGGTGAACTAATGGACTACGTTCACAATTTGAATGACCTTTTTGAAGTATTAGCTCATGAAGAGGAAATAGTTACATGTTTAGGTTTTATGTTTAATTCTATTTGTTAATGATAAAGGGGGAGAATGGTATTAGAATGTTATGCTATTCTATGATATAGACTTGAATTATAGACTATATTATGCTTTTATGCAGGGAAGGTAAGTATATAATGCTTATAAATGTTTATTTCTTTTGTTATATACTTACATGTGCATAAATTATTTGTCATCATCAAAATGGGGGAGAATGTTAGATATCATGTCCCCATGATATAGTTTTGATGATAACAATTTGTTCACTATGTGTATTATTTTACACTAACATATCAATATAGATATCAACTTCAAATAAGCTCAAGATATGTGAACAAAAGTGCAAGATGAGCTCAAGGCATATGAAGTAAAGAAGATGAAATGCTTAAACATATACAATATAAATTTTATATTTTCTTTACTTAAAATTATTGTACAAGCCTTGATCACTCATAACACATACAAACACATAGTGTTTAGAACACACTTACACATGCTTAGTGTGTTGGTTAACAATAGAAATCCTATATATTAACCATTAGAGTTTATAGTTAAAGAATGAGTCTCAAAATACTGCATTCATATCATTTTTACCCCTTAGTAGTTGACCAATAAGATTCGTAGTCAACTACATGTACACTGTTTGAAATATTAAGTTTCTGTTATTTGACAGCGTAGTCGACTATAGACAATAGTAGTCGACTACTTATGCCTTAGAACTAATTTCAAGTTTCTATCAAATAACAGTGTAGTCGACTAATACACAGTGTAGCCGATTACTTAAGACTTAGACAGATTTTCAAGTTTCTTTAAAAATACAGTGTAGTTGACTAATGACTATATGTAGTCGACTACTAAGGTTAAATTTAATTTTCAAGTTTCTGTCAAATTACATTATAGTCGACTACTAGATAGTATAGTCGACTAATAAAAGTTGAATCCGAATTCCAGACAATCTGTGTTTACAGAGTAGTCGACTAATGACCAGTGTAGTCGACTACTAAGAAAAATCCAAACTTCACAGAGTCTGTTTGAACTCAGTGTAGTCAACTATTAGGAGTTATTATCGACTACAGAGACAGTTTTTCTGACATTTCAAGTTTGAATTTATGACTATTTATAGCCATTTTTGATTCGTTAATTGGCTTAAAAAACTTGTCTTTTCAATAGCTATAAATAGGTTAGAAGTTTAGAAATTTGCACCATTAATTCCTATCTATAAACATTAATTTGTGCATTCTCAAGAGTTCTAAAAATTCAGATTTTTGCCTAAGTGTTGGGAAAACTAAAATCAGAAAGAGCCTTTGATCTTCATTACATATACAAAGTATTAAGGCATTGTGTTATTGATTCAAGAAAAGTTCTCTCGGGTGTGAAAGTTGTGATCTCTTGGTGAAGAGATTATGTGCAATATGCATGGTCTTGCAAATTGGTCAGGTTTGTTTTTTGATTTTTTTAATAGTTATTAAAATCATAGTGGAACTCTCAAGTGGGATTTGCTTGGGGACTCGATGTACACAGAGGAGGTGGAACCAGTATAAAAGCTTGTGTTTGTGATTGCAAATTTTTGTGATTATTGCTATCTTTCTTGCAATTTATAATCTACTTTGTAAAAATTTTAAAAGAACACTATTCATCCCCTCTAGTGTTTTAGTGTGTATTAGATCAGATCCTACAAGCATTAATAGTTAGGATGACATGGAAAATCTCTTCCTCAATAACTTCTTCGACGATGACACTGAGGTATCAATCGAAACTCTTCTAGAAGAGAAGCAGAAAAGCAGAGAGTCGGTCGATAACTTCGTCAAGCGTTTTCGGAATAAGGCGATGAATTGCCGGGATCTAGTCACGGAAGAGTTCCTCCTCTAAACTTAACATAACTATCTTTCTCTAGATGTGTTGGAAGCCATAGGGGTGGCACCATCCAAAATGTAGAAAGAGTTGAAGGTACATGGAGAACAAGTTGAACACTTTCTCAAGCTGTCACCTATTGCAAATCAGGAGGAAGCTAGCAAGACTTTGGATGCATATCACAGGAGGGTTCAACATCCCACCAAGAACTATTTTGCCCTTAAAGACAGTATTCAAGTCTTGGTTGACGCCGGCATTATAATGACAAAACGAGCCAAATGAGAACGGCAAAGACTCTGATGAGTACACGAGTATAAACTGCTTCTTCATGTTCCTCCGATAGGTATACGAGGTTAAACTACTTTCCTTATTTCCAACAATGGGAAGTTCCTGGAGAATACTACACATGGAGTTCTTAAGGATAATCCAACAACATAGCTGAAAATAATGTGCTCCTCATTGGATTCAATTTTGCTAAAAAAGTCGGGGGTCGATACGAAGTTCAAGAAGAATACAAAGTTAGGAACCAAGACCTGATTCCGTGGTAGCGTTGCCCACTAATGGAAAATTCCTCGAGAATATTACGCGTGGTATTCTTAAGGATAACCCGATGTGGGAAGTTCCTGGAGAATATTACACGTAGTATTCTTAAGGCTAACCCGATACGGGATGTTCCTAAAAGATACTATGCATAGTATTTTTAAGAATAATCCAAAATCAGCTGATTATTCAAGATAAAGACCAGTCATCTGAATAATTCATTCTTAATCATGATAAAAAAGAATTAAGAACCTCTCACTGTGGCTTTTAATCATTTCCAAGATGATTAAAACCCTCCCACTGTGACTTTTCGAGCACTCTTTTATTAAGATGAGATTCAATAACTTCATCGGGTCCATCTTCCCCAACGAAACTCTCATTGTGACTCTAAAATCCTTTAAGGTTGACGAACATCTCATCTGCTTCAACCCACTTAGGAGCAAGCTACCAAAACCCTTTTTGGTCACCGACATCTCTCTGATAATCAGGATTCTCTTGTAAAGTGAAAGATAACAGAATATCTTCTTTCCTTTATCCAATCCTTGGTTGGTTTTAATCACCAGGATTAATCCCATCCACTCCCGCTGTGTTTTTGAAGCGCTTTTTTGTTGAGATGAGATTTAATGACTTCATTGGGTCAATCTTCCCTCACGAAACTCTCAAGGTGCAATTGTGGAGTGCTTGATGACTCACGATCCTCCGTCACAAAACCCCTCACTGATCAAATTAATTAACGGTGGATCCACAAAAATCTTCATGGGTAAATCCATTCAAACTCTCATTATGTCTAGCCTTAACACTCCCACTGTTGAAGTCCTAACACGACACTTAAAATTTCAATCTGCTGATCCATGACAATCATTAAACCCCCTTCGTGTCAAGATCTCGTCACTTGACACCAAAAATCCCCACTAATTGATTGGTACAAGTTAACATTCCCACTGTTATTTGTACCTCCACTCCCACTGTTTTTTGGTCAAACCTTTCTACAGTTAGGACTAAAGCCAAAATACCCTCTCGATTCATTCCATGAACGAGAGGTCTACTTTTAAATCGAGCGATCAAACTTTCCTATAGTTAAGGTCACCTCAAACTCCTACTTGGTCAAACCTTCCTACAGTTAGGGCCAAAACCAAAATTTCTTCGCGATAAATAAGAAATCCACCTTCAGATTGGATAATCAAACTTTACGATAGTTAGCGTTATCTGAATCCCTTTAATTCTCAGAGTGGAGATCTCACTCTTAGTTTCCCTTTTCCACATTCTCAAAGTGGAGATCCCACTTTGAGTTTCTTTTAAAGACGGAGATAGAATATAAAATTCTTCCTCTCTAGCATCGGATTCATCTTTACCCCAAGAGAAGACAAAGCATGGGTTCCTCTTTGCCCTAAGAGAAGACAATATGGGTTCATCTTTGCCCCATGAGATGACAAAACATGGGTTCGTCTTTACCACAAGAAAAGACAAAACGGGTTCGTCTTTGCCCCAATAGAAGACAAAACATGGGTTTGTCTTTGCCCCAAGAGAAGACAACATGAATTTGCCTTTGTCTAAAGAGAAGACAAAATAGGTTCGTCTTTTACCCAAGAGAAGACAAAACGGTTCATCTTTGCCCTAAGAGAAGACTAAATTCCAAAAGTCTATATGTGTAGACAGTTCATATGTATAGCCAGTTGTTATTATCAACTTAATAACAACTAAATCTATGCCTCTCTGGCATAGGGGAGTTTATATCAGTCCCTTATTAGAGATAATCCTATATCTAACACATGTTGTCGGGTGGTCCGTTCCCATAAAATATCAAAGTCTACGTATTCAACATCGTAGCGACCAAAATCCATGTCTTTCACATATGGGGTACTTTATCTCGATCCCTAATTATAGATAAGCTTACGCCTAACACGCGTTATCGGGTGGTACATTCCTGTGAAAATGACAAAGCCTATCGTAGCACTAAGTCTAAGAGAGTTCACTCTTTTAGCATAACGTTACATGTAGAATGGACTTAGATAATCTACATGCTAGCCCGACTCAAACGATAGTTGGTAAAGGCTTATTAAATCCATTGATGGCTGAGCGTTGCCAAAAATTCTATAATAAGCAGCTCACGATGACAGATTCGCTCTCAACTTGTATAGAGTCTGGGGGTGGTAATCAAGGCCTTGGTAACCTTCTCCTCCATAACATTGCTTTAATAGTCACTAACACACCAGCTTCATCAGTTGGTCTCGTGACTCTAGAACCTGGTGTAGCTTTAGAAATATTAGATGTATCAGCACCAACGGCTAGTCTTACAATCAAATCTCGCACAAAGAGCTCAACGCAGCGAGCCTCCAATGAATTCTTAGCTTGCTCTTTCCAAACTACGAGAAGTATATGAGTATAAACTACTCCTTCACGCTCCAACTACTTACGAGCTTAAACTATATAGAATCGAGCTATGTATGGGTATAAGTTGTGTTTACGCCGCAACGAAAGTCAACGACCGACAAATTTCTCCAAAATCAGGCTTAGGATAATTCTATTTCCCACAAACAGAGTTCAAATGCAATTCAGATATAAACTCCTATCGAAGATGATCAGTTCAACTTTGACTCAAAGACACCATCTAATTCAGAAATCAACGCACCAGTTTTAGTTCAAAATTTCGACAACGGTCAGACTATAAATGCAGCATCGAAAGAATTTCAGACTATTCGATAAAAAAATACTGAATAGAATGAAAGCTAAAAAAGCCAAAGAATTAGAGGCTGGGCTTATCTTATCCAAAGTATTTCAGGCTCCTCTATAAAAGAATGAGCCTGAAATATTTTGGAGTGGGTATCTGTGGGCATCGAAAATTACCTATAAGTTCCCACTCACAACTTAAAACAAAGAGAAGATGAAGAACATTGATATCTAAGTTAAAAAGGATCATTTGTGGCACAAAAGAAGTAAAGGAATGCGTACGAAGTGATGAGATACGGGAAACGACGAAACATGACACAATCATGAAGTCTCAAATTGACGAGTCACTTCAGAGTGACTCGCAAATGATGAATCACTTTAGAGTGACTCGCAAAATACGAGTCACTTCAGAGTGACTCACAAATGACGAGTCACATCGAAGTGACTCGCACATACATCCTCCCGATGATGCATTTTTCGATAAGTTTCTCGGGATTCATTAGATCTACTGCCTCCCTAACTACCTTGGAAACATCTCTAAACATGGTAAAGTCATTTCTAACTAAATATAAGGCCAAATCACGAATTTTTATCCACAAATATAACACCTGAAGTCTATAAATACACCCCTACGCCCCTATACACGGGTAATCTGAAATTAGAGCTTTGAGGCGAGGTGATGTCGAATTGGAGAGTAGACTCATGAATTTCAAAGGGAGGCTATCAGATCTTGGTGAACTTTAGCATAAAGAGGAAGCTTTTTCGAGAGATCTGAGGCTGTTTCCATTGTTCCTTAAGATCAGACATCGTTTTGATCTTAAGAAAAGTATTTATCTCACCTTGTTGAGATATTTACTTCAGTTCTTGTTTCTTTTGTGAAACAAGATCAACCGGATTTGATTCTTGGCGGTCCACGGAGTAAAGCATCCCCGGCACAGGCAAAGATCACACACAAGAAGTAATTGATAAACGATCATGCATGTGTTTCTAGGAGATCATATCTGTTTGTTTTATTTGTGTAGAAAAATCTTATAAAAAGGCTCTTTCTTTTGAATCTATTATACTTGATAAATATTGTAATGGATTTCGTGAACAAAAAGATTTTCGATGCAAACATTATTCACATTGACATAAATGAGTGACTTGTTGTATGGGTCTTTCTCTTGGTATGATCTATCTTAAGTTAGAGACTTGAGAAGAATCCCTCACTGAACATGAGTTTTGAGTTAGAACCCCATGTCTACCATTAGATAGGACTAGCTCCTAGTGAACATGAATTTTTAATCCATGTTGGTCTTTTTGAATGCGACATATCACATCGTGTTTTGTATTAGAAATGTGAGGGTTGCGTTTAAGAATGGTAACACAAGGGTTGCATTTTGCTTCAAGAACGCGAAGGTCGCATTTTAATTGATCAACGTGGTCTTGAGGTCTGCATTCTGTTTGTGAAATGCTCCCTTAAGGGTCACGTTTTGGTTACGCAACGCAACCCTGAGGTCCGTGTTTAAATTTTGAAACACTCTCTTGAGGGTCGTATTAATCCTAGCTTGCACTGTCCTCGTTCTTGGGCACATATATTTGAGACTCACGTCAGAAACGCGGAGCACGTGTTGAGGCTCATAAACGCATAGCTCACGTTGATTGAAGGATCAGCTTTCTCGAAGTTGTGCTCGTCGTAGGGATCTCTTCTTTCATCAAGCAGCATTTTTATTAGCCTGTCTCAAGGCTTTGATAGCATTACTATCTATATTAATCAAGTTTGTCGCTGCAATAGGCCTCTTATAACCTGATACCCGTTGTTTAGCTACGGGTGTAGAATCGTCTACTCGATTGACGAGTTTAGCTAAAGCTGAGCCTTCTCCTTCAGAGGAGAGGCTGTCCAAGCAAACTAGTCTGAGGGAGAGATCCCCCTTTGGTGAGTCGAACACAATTGGAGCGTTGATTTCCTTAGAGACTTTGCAAATCTTGCACATAGCATTAGGGCTAAGGGATCCGGAGGCAAGCAATTCCTCATACTTGGCTTGATCGAACTCTACCATCAGAGTTTTGACCATCATTCTAATGAGGTTAATGTCGAATTGCGTCACCATTTCTTCATCAGTGAAAAAGCTAGTTCCCAGCGGAGTCGCCATCTTTTGTTTGTCAAAATAATTTAAGAGAAAATTAAGAATAAAATTTGTATTAATCTCCCTAACCGACTTAGAAAAAGAATGAATACAATCTCCCTTTGTAACTTCGCTCTAACTAACTTAGAGAAAAAATATAATTTTTTCTTATCGATTTCCTGATTTACTAAGGACAGAAGGAATCGACAAAAATACTTCCCTTTGTTTAAACCTGCGTTCTTCTTGGTAGTGATGGGAGTTTGAATCTTATATCGCGTTGACGATCTGAGCGCCTTGCTTCGTAGAACGTAATCTATTCCTCTTGACTTGACGTCGGGAAGAACTTACGAGGCAAGTTTAAATCTCTTAACGAGTTAAGAATTCTAAACAAGTTTAAAACTTTGTAAAAGAGTTGATTTCATAAAGGAAATTAATCCTTTTGGAAATTAATCCTTTTTAACTTAAACGAAATGGTTCACAAGCCAAGGCACTAGCTCTAAGAAAAGCTCTTGATAATGCTCCAAAAATCCGATACAAGAGATCCTACAAATTCTCCTAACTCGAACCAAAATTCAAACCCCTTTTCCAGCTGACTTTTTAGTTATTTATATGGGTTTAAGAGGTGTAACCAACCCCTTACATCGCTCCTTTTTTTGGTCAATGAAAAGGTTTTATTCATCAACCAGTATGAGAAATTTTGTACATCAAGATCTCAAAACATTTTTGAGATATCAAAACCTATAACCAAAAGCTCTAAAAAATAAAAAACCAAAAACAAAAATAGAGCATTTACAAAGAGTTTAACCAGGCTTTGTTTTTAGTTGAGATTGATGAATTCAGATTTGAGATCAGTATGTCCATCTTTATGTCCTTGATTAAACATTCCATGTTTCTATGCTTACATTGGAAAATCCTAGCATTTCTTTCTCCCCAAATCCTGTAAATCGTAGTTAAAAATGCCATGCGCTTGATCCCTTGTTTGAATCCTTTCCCCCTCACTCTTGTACAAAACCAGCCCAATAAAAAGTTCCAATCACAGGATTTCCAAGTGAATTTAAGCCAGCTCATGATGTCATTCCATACCTCATTTGAATAACTACAATTAAAGAACAAGTGATTTTTATTTTCCAAGTTGTTTCCTAAACACAAGCTGAAAACATTTGTATTTATGATTCCCCTCCTCAACAATTTGTCTTATGTAAGCAGCCGGTTGAGGACAGCAAGCAAACTAATGAAAGAATGCTTTGGGTAGCTCATCCTTTCCCATATAGTATCATGCCATGAAACTCTAAGTATAACAGGGGAAATGGCATTGAATAAAGTTGATAATTGTGCTTTTGAATTTCCAAAATAGGAGCTCAGGAACTGGACTAGATTGTCAATCCCTCCATAGTGCATCACTGCTTTATCTCTCTTCTTCAACATTTGTTTCCACATCCAAGAATCCCCTTTCCTTGCACACACATGCCAAATGTCCCCATGTCTTAAGTAAGTCCCATGGACCCATTTGATCCATAGGGATTCTTTATTTATGTGGATGGACCACAAATTTTTAAAACTACAGCCAAATTCCATTTATATGTAGAAAAAACCCCAAGACCACCCTGCTTTCTTCCCAGACATACAGTTTCCCAAGCTACTAAAGGAGCTTTTGAATTTTGATTTGTTTTACCCTAAAGGAAGTTCCTACATATTTCATCAACTTTGCGGGTAACATTTACAGGCAAGATAAAATTCAAAGTCCAATAAACTTGCACGCCCATAATGACACTCCTTATGACTTGTAATCTACCATCATAGGTAAGATTTTTATGTTTCAGCCATGTCTGAAGCTGGGTAGCCACTTTGTTTATATGTGCATTGCATTCCATAAATGATAGATTCTTGCAAATGAGAGGGACACCCAAGTATTTGATTGGAAATTTTCCTTCTTTGAGTCCTAATAGATTTGTAATTTTAGTCCTTACTACATCATCAACTCCTCCGACGAATATAGAACATTTATCTTTATTTGCCTCTAGTCCAGTGATATCCCCAAAATTTTTAACACACTGGTTTAGTTTCTGAATAGAGTATATATCTCCCTTCCCAAAAAGCAGCAGATCATCAGCAAAGATTAGGTGGGTAAGCTGTAGACTTCTCCACTTAGGGTGAAATTTAAACAAACTGTTATGCTTTAGCATAGCCAAACTTCTCGATAGATATTCTATGCCTAAGATAAAGAGGTATGGTGAAAGATGATCACCTTGTCTCAACCACCTCTCCCCCTTAAAATATCCATGAAGAGAACCACTAAAAGAAATGGAGAATTTAGGATTAGAAACAAAAGTCATAATCCTATCAATTATGAAATCTGGGAATTTCACCCCCTTGAGCATATTTTGCAAAAAAACTCCGACTGATAGTGTCAAAGGCTTTCTTGCTGTCTATATTTAACATAACTCTGGGGGATATATGCTTCCTACCATATCCTTTGACCAATTTATGTGCTAACATTATATTACTTGTAATTTTTCTACCATTCATAAAAGCACTTTGTGCTTCATTCACCAAATGACCCAATACTAATTTTATCTTATTTTCCAAGATTTTGGAAATAAACTTATATAGTCAATTGCAGCAAGAAATGGGTCTAAAGTCAGTATGAGTTTTAGGACATATCACCTTGGGTATTAATGTAATTGAGGTGGAATTTACCACACCCAATAGCTTGTCAGTGTTAAAGAATTCTTCAATGGCTATTGTAACTTCGTCCCCTACTATTAGCCATGCAGATTTGAAGAAAGAGACACCATACCCATCAGGGCCAGGAGCCTTGTTATCTGACATTGAAAAAACAGCATCTCTGATTTCATATTTGTTTACAGGTTTGGAGAGTGAACTGGCTTGAGTACTAGATAGACACGGGCTAGATTTGATGATGTTTATATCAGGAACACTTGTAGTAGTTGCCTTCCCCATAAGGTTCTTATAATATGTAACAAATTCCTTCGCAATTTCCACATTTTCTGTAATTCTATTTCCATTCTCATTGTATAGGACTCTCACTTTGTTATGATGTCTATGGATTTTCATGATAGAATGGAAAAAATATGTGCATCTGTTACCTTTTAAGCTCTAGGCAATTCTAGCTTTCCATTGAAAAAAGGATATTTCACATTCAAGCAACTTATTATATACAACTAAGCATTCGCTTTCTTTGTTGATGAGAGAATGACTAAGAGGATCGAGCTGGAGATTCTTTTGAACATCTTCTAAAGCATATCTAGCTCTTAGGACCTATTCACTGATGTTGTGGAAATGTTTCTTCTTCATATCCTTAAGAACTTCTCTCAGATTTTTTTAATTTTGTACAAACTGAGTACATATGAAAACCTGTAATGTCAGTTTGCCATATGCTTGCCACTACTGGTAAAAAAACTATCATGTTTTGTCCACATGTTGAAGAATTTAAAAGGCCTTTTACCATGCACTTTGTCTTCAAAAATAGTAACTAAAGCTGGAGAGTGATCTGAAAATTTTGGGAGAAGGAATTCTACCTAACTTGAATTGTACACATGCATCCAAGAATCATTTGCCAAGGTTTTGTCCAACCTACTCCAAATCCTTGAATTTGATTCTTGCTTATTGTTCTAAGTATAAAAGCAACCAATTGTTTTTAGATGATTGAGCAAACAATCATGAATGAAAACCCCGAAGTCAGCAAAATCAGCCTCCATGATCAAAGAACCTCCCAGCTTCTCATCATTTGAAATAACTGAGTTAAAATCACTACTCAAGAGCCAAGGTTAATTTCCAATGGAATTTTGAATAAACTTCAGTTCTGCCTATAAGTCCTTCCTTGCTATCATATGGTTATATCCATAGACTGTAGATATGACACTAACAAAACATCCATCCAAAGATTTGATTGTGCATGAAATTTGTTGAGCAGATATTCCAATGATGTTGATGTCCATAATATTTGGATCTCACATAATCAAAATTCTGATTTTCCTATCATATCCAGCATTTGAAAGAAAACTCCAGCTGCTAGCTACTTTCTTTGAAATAGTAGGCAATTTTCCTACACTAGTTTTAGTTTCCAGAAGTGCTATGAAGGGTAAGTGATACTGAGATATAAAAAGCTTTACCAAATGTTGTTTAGAGGCCTTGTTGAGCCCCCTTACATTCTAAAAAGAAAGATTCATCTTTAATGCAACCTCCCCCTATCTATTGTAGAGGGATCAATAATCACTTTATCCAGATGTGAAAATTTGTTGACATGAGCACCAGATTTACTCATATTTTTACTATGAATTTGAATCCAGGGATTTTCAGCTAAACCTGCATTTTGGACGTGCACATCATGCACAAACACAGTACTCCTGGAAATTACATTTAGGCCTTGCACATCTTGCACAAACCCATCACTTCTGGAAGATCCAACTGGAGTCTTTAAACCAAAAAATATCTGACCATTATTCACATAGTTTTGCGTTTGTCTTTCATGATCATGAACAAGACCCCCCCCCCAGCATCAGAATCAAATTCATATTGTTGTGCATTTATAACATGCACATTTTCAGCAGATTTCCCTTTGTTTATGTATTCATCTTGTTGGGCATGCACAACATGCACAGGCTCCTTACTTTTGTCATTCCTCCTAATTGAATTTTGATTCCAAGTATTCTTTATATTCTTAGCATTTGAAGCTTTTGTAGCATTATGAATGTTACTAAATGCAACATTTCCAGGAACTATTTGCTATTTAGAAACCCATTTTTGGACTCTTGGTTGCTTCTTGCAAAAATCTGTGTCATGTGCAACACATCTACATGTGTATTCATACTGAACTTTCTGATTATAAGTTTTTCCATTTTGCCCTTGTATGACTGGAAGGGTAGAAGGCAGTTTAACCTCTACCAAAACTCTAGCATAAGCAAGCCTCTGTTTATTTGTGGTTAGCTTATCAGTTGTAATTGGCTTTTTAATGATGTTGGCAATCTTGCTAATACTTTTTGAATTCCAGAGATTTAACCTCAATGCTGGAAGCTGTATCCATAAAGGATAAATGCAATCATCGGACTTGTTTATATCTTCACTTATAGACCAAGGTTTCAATTGGCCTAGATCCAAAGAACCATGGACCTTTGCTTAGTATATCATTCATTTCTTCTTTACCTTTAAATTTGAACAAGAATAATCATGTCTTAAGAAGGTAGATTTCTGGGGAATGTTTCTAGGCATTGTGCACATAAAACTCCATTGCCTTGAAACTGTCATTTAAAACCCAAGAACCTGTCCAATTAAAGAAGATTGCCACATTGAAGCACCATCATTCCATTCCTCTTCATTGAAAACAACTGGATCATTGCCTTAAATCGCACCTTAATGGGGATTTAGTGCCCTCATTTCGTGCAGAAATGGTTTTGGAGCGGTTTAGAACGTGTTCGAATGAGTCAAACGCGAGATTCGTGTTCAAAAAATGACCCTCGCGTTTAGAACTGAAAACGCGATAGTGAGCTCCGCGTTTTAAACTAGGAACGTGGTGGTGAACCCTACATTTTGAGCTTGGAATGCGGTGATGAGCTTTGCGTTTTGTGATTGGAACGCGCTGATGAACTCCGCATTTTGAGCTTGGAACGCATTGATAAGCTTCGCGTTTTGCTTTTAAGAAATTATCAACTCGTAATCTCTTCTGTTAGAGTGTTGCAAGGGTTGTCATCTTGTAATCCTAGTCTTTGTCTCTTTGAGATGTGAGAATTGTCAGTTTATAACTCTCATTTATTGTTGCGAAAGTTGTCAGATTGTAACTTCCATCATCAGTTGTTGTGAGAATCGTCAAATTATAACTCTCATTAATTGATATGAACGTCGTTAGATCATGACCTCCATTATTTATGTTTTATGGAGATTAGCTATTTGTAGTAACTTTTAGACAACCTACACTCATCAATTAGCAACTCTAAATAGACATCAAAGAAAAAATTTTAAAAATATGCATGCTTCTGCAAACATAAAGCGAATAATGAAGCTACTAGAAGATAGTGATAAGGACATATATAATGGTTGTACCGAGTACTCTAGATTATTATTTATGTTAAAACTCGTACATATTAAGGCACTTAGCGGAATAGCTGATAATTATTTTGAAATGTTTTTTGACTTTCTTCGGACAATAATTCCTGAAAGAGAGGTTAGCATACCCCAAACAAGTTATCAGGTTGAGAAGATTGTTTCAGCTCTGGGTCATGACCATAATAGGACTGATCCATGTCTGAATGATTGTATCATCTACCACAAAGTCAATAAAGACCTTCAGGAGTGTCTGACATGTGGAGTTTCTCAGTGAAAACAAAGCACAAACTCTTCAACACGGAGGAAAAATGGAGTCAGAGGGGACGCAGAAGAAGATTCCAACAAAGGTGCTTCATCATTTTCAGTTAGTCCCTACATTGAAACGATTGCATATGAACAAAGACACTGCAAAGAGTATGAGGTGGCACAAGGAAGATCGAGTAGATGATGGTAAATTGAGACAACCTACTGATGCTTTAGCTTGAATGCATGTTAGTAAAATTTATCCTTATTTTGTCGTTGATTGTAGAAATGTCAGATTGGGCCTATCTAAAATTTATCCTTGTTTTGTTGATGAGAATTTCTCTCTTACTTTTTAGTACATGTTGTGATGTCAATTCAG